>CM059583.1:89495000-89522500 GCA_030407085.1 Trichopria drosophilae
ACATGCATTTTCGGGTTGCAATACAACATCGGCTTTCTGTAACCAAGGTAAAAATAAATTAGTTAAAATATTAATGAATAACACGGCTTTCAGAAAGAAAGCTTCAATTTTTAATGATGTAAACGCGACGCCAGAAGATATAGCCAGCCTTGGTTATAGTTTGATTGCAGCCATGTTCAATGGGACAAGTGAGAAAAAATTGCACGACATCCGATTTGAGAGATACAAGCAACATACATTGAAACACTGTGTCAAATTAACGGTATTACCACCGACCGAATCTGCCGCAAAAGAACATTACTTCCGGGCTTATTTACAAACTCAAATCTGGTTTGGAAATATGAAAGTCCCACAACAATGGGGTTGGAGGATGACTAGCAAGGGTCCTGTTCCTAAATACATGGACAACGCCTCCTATCCCCCTGAAGTAGTGTCAAGTATAGCTTGTAATTGTCTGAAAGGCTGCAAAGGAAAACACTGCAAATGCAGAAAGAACGGTCTGCATTGCTCAACTTTTTGTTCCAACTGCACCGAGAACTGCACTAATGTACCTCATTTCAATGCAGATGAGAAAAAAGAGGTCGATGACGACAGTGACATTCTGTTTTTATTGAAGGATATCCAGAAGAACACCGAGAAATGCGAATATGATGATTTTACTGATGCGAGTTTAATAGTTGAAAATGAAGACAATGAATTTGACATGTAAACGAAATATACGACGAAATGTTCGAAAACATGAGCCTTTGAATTATTAATATTCTAATTATTAATATTCGTTGTTTACGGAAATTTCACGAAAACTCCTCGAGACGATCGCAAGAGTCGATGGTTACGAGCTAATGTGTAACAATAAGTCAAAACTTGTAAAATAATTATATTTCGAGGTCGGCCATATTGGAGCCGCCATTTTGAATTTCTTAATTTTATCAACTGATTTGTAATCAGCGACCTCGAAAACCCCCTGACACCGAATTTCATAAAAAATTGTTGTTTTGAAAAATGTTGGTCGGCCATATTGGATCCGCCATTTTGAATTTCTTAATTTTATAAACCGATTTGTAATCAACGGAGGTCATCATATGCTCTAAAATCAATGTGGATCTGATACTTAGTTTTTTAACGCATTGGCGGCCATTTTAATAATTCTGAGATGATTTTAAAATAATACAAAAAATGTATTCAAAAAGTATAACTATTTTGACCACTTATAGCGTTGGTTAGAACTGATAGCGTACAGATTTTCGTTATGCAAAAAATTTACGACAAAAAATTAGACGCGTTTTTGCGTGTTTTTTTTTGCATTCAAGCCGCTATATTTAATTGTCTAAGCATTGCATGTCAATTCAGATGACGGATTCTGAAAGAGCACAACATTTTACTTAAAAATTGATGAATCAGAATTTTTTGTCAAAGCCTTAACATTAAAAATAATGTCGTAGAAAATCGTGCCGAAAAAGTGTCCGCTGAGGCGTTAATGGGTTAAGATAGAACATGTCGTAGATCTGCAAGCTCTGTTTAGATAGTATTGCCATAGTAGCATTATATCACTTTAAGTAGGACATTTTAAAAAACAACAAACTATATAATCGACCTCTTTACCGACGAACCGAACGACTGTCAGGCATTAAAAACAGCTCAAGTTTTGGTATCAATTTCATTAAATTTGTCATCTCGTCAGATTGCAGCCGACTCCCGATTGCTTGAGTTCGTGATGTACTACCCCTATGATGTCCATCGGCGAGGACGCCGATTTTTCGTGGTGGGGAGGTGTTATGTACCGGTGGTACGTAGCGTCCGTCCCACCCATATTGTATTATTTATTTTGATAAATAATCCTGCTATCATTTATCCAACGTGAGAATATGCACGAGATTTCTCCTCGCATGGTGAAGCCGAGTGAATAAAGTGCACCCTCAGCATAATCCCACGGTTGGTGCCCAAATTGAGCGCTTCCGGAATACGGATTTCGGAGTCGGTAGTTCCCTGTAAGAAACGTTGACGCGCTTCGTCGAATATACGCGTAGAGATATTATACGCCATATGATTCGCCTTTAGTACGCACGGAACGATATTTCTAGGTTTGCGTCATAGTTTGCGTGAAGCCTTTATTTCACAGCTTTCCTTTCCTCTCAAAACGGAGAGTTCTAAAGTTAAATAGTTACCGATATTTTTGCGAATGCCTTTTTGAAAATAGTTTGAAATAAATTTTACTTGATTTGGAAATTCAAAATAAATAAAAGAAAAAATTACTCTGTCGTTCGATACCGCTAATTTGCCCATAGCCGAAACACAAGCATGACGTTGATACCTGTTGATGTCTCATATAAAAATAAAGTTTTATCAAATTTGATAATATGTGCGGTACGATAAATGTGATTCTTGATAAACATCACATGTTCCTGAATTTCGCAAACAATATGTTACCAATATAAATAGTGGTCATTTTTAAATTGAAACCTTAAAATATACAGTATCCACATTCGTACATGAACGTGAAATTTTCGACTTATCGTTCGTCGGTAGGGAAGAAATCTTTGAGATTTATATTGTGAATGGTTGATCTACTTTGGAACCCTCTCAACGCAAATATTTATTACAAAAATTTTACCTCTAAGAATGAACGTTTATTAATAAAGTATTGAAAATGATGTAACCGAATAGTGTGGTTGAAATGTAATTAGTTCTGCAAGCTCGATTTGAATTCACCAATATTGACAATGATTAATTTATTCAAATAACAGGTTGAATTAAATAATTTCCATCAGTAATGAATAAGAATTCGAACAACTTTTTAGAATGGGGATAAATATTTTAAATTCTAAATTCGATTTATTGATAATCAAACATAAATACGTGCATATATACAGAGAAATAGAATGACAAATTATCAAGTCGATAATCGTATATTTTAAAGATTAAAATTGATGATAGTACGAAGTTCGATGACGATATAATAGGCACCCAATTATGACAAAATCACTATCCGATACGTTTGACAGAGTTTTTTATTCAACATTGTAATTCATCGATTTAAGTCGAAATGCCGACCTTTTACATAATTCACCTAACAGGCCTGATTTATTTTGAGAGGTACCCCCATTCGGGTGTGCAATGGCGTAGGGAATACCACGTTTGTGGGAAAAAACCTACGCCGGGTACCGAAGTCGATACAACATCGATTCCATCCGTAACACAAATAAACTCTTTAATTTCACGTCTCACCCACCACTCGCGCTGTTACGACCATCCCACGGTCTTGATTATCGTGTTATTTTTTAATATTTTTGAAACATTTGATCACCTCTCTCAAGTTTTCATTCAATACGAATTGCAGACAAAAGTATTAAAACGTACAAAAATAACAAGAACTTGAAAAGCCTTTGGTATTTGCTTTTAATTTTGTAATAATAAAGGTTTTTCGCAACTTACACCTAAATGTCAAAATGTGTGTTTTGCGCGAGAAAATGAAAATTTAAAATAATTTTCAATAAAATCCAAGTAGATTGTTGGTTGGGTAATTTTAATACATTGGAAATTTTTCAACTCCCCCCTTATTTAATTATCAAATTGGCACCCAGGTTTGTGAATTTCATTAAGCGCACGTGATGATAAAATTGTAGGTTAATTTTGAATTAAGCGGATTGATTATTGGGTAACTTTATTATTTTTTACTCATTTAGCAAGTCTTACAAATTCTTATACCATGTAACGTGGCAAAACCCGTTACAGTGCTATCTGTCACGAGACTCAACACGGGGATAACTTAAGGGGGGGGACTGGTCTTCAAAGACCGCTAATATTTCGAATGGATGCAATTTCCGAAATTATCTCATCACCTTATAGGGGGGACTGCTCCGAAAAATTGTTACTGTTTATTTTGGTGATGACGTCATTCGGCTCTTTTTGAAATATTTTATGAATCTGCCGGGAGGTTTTTATCCAAGACAAATGTTGTCATTATAGGGGGGGGGGGCTGCTCCGAAGAAGCGCTAATTTTTTAATATGGCAACAATTTTTGAATTAGGATTGATATTTGTTATGAATCTGCCGGGAGGCTTTTATCCGAGGGGAAATGTTGTCATTATAGGGGGGACTGCTCCGAAGAAGCGCTAATTTTTAATAAGACAACAATTTAGAAGTAGAATTAGTATGTTAAGAGTTAATAATGGACAATTATAAAAGTAGGCGTAATTCGGGTTATTATTCAGTATGTAATTTTAATTTGATTATTTCTTGAAATAATATATTGCATGCGATAAATATTTCAGGCATCAACATGGGTATTCGTATTTGCTTTGTTTTGGAAATCGGATCAAGGACGGCCTTGTTTTCGATTTCCAGAAGTGCAAGACGTAAACATTAATCGAATACCGACAAGCACGCTGCTTATTACGGGCGTGAAGGGGGGAACGACGCGTGGAGATTCTGCAACGTTCACAAAGGAGAGGGTACGCGAGGGCGACGTGCCGAAACTTCTCGAACATATTAAGAAAGAGTAACGGGAGGAGACGTCTAGCCGTGCGGTCCGCGGGGGCTCTCTACCATTAAGATCGCGGTAGAGAAAGGGTAAAACGGAGGCCGGCACGGCGCGAGCGTCACGATTGCAACTGACGTGTCGGATCGCCAGTCCGTTGGTAGCAGCCCTGGAGCCTAGAGGTACGCCTGGTCATCAAAAGGTACCAACAGCCCTGAGCACGAACACTTTCTGGCTACGAAGTCATTCCATATACCAATAACTACATTCTTTGTGTTCACGGCTGTTTAAATAAAATGCGCTTTTCCGATTGTCCGCTGCCGCTTCGCGAGTGAAAGTGAAAGTGAAAAACGTGAATCGCCTTCGGTTATCTGAGTCGGGTCTTCGGTTCGTATCGCGTTTCGGTAAATTGCTGTTTTAGCCGCGAAGTTGTCTATGGTTATCTTCCGGGAATCTTTCCTTTCACGGAGAATCTCTCGAATAGATTCTTTAACGCGACTGTGGTTATCTCTTGTTGTTTTATTCGAAATGTTCGGGAAAAATGTGGTTATCCTACGATTGTCTAGTTCTCGTTACTTTCGGAAATACGAAGCCCAAAGGCCACGCGCGTCGGTATGGTTAACTATCGGAAACGCGATCGAAGATCTTTCTCTTAAAATTCCGTGAGATGCTTCGGTAAGAGGATAACTTCGTCCTTCCGAGGACTTCAGGAAAAAGCTGTCACGTGGTTATCTTTTGTGATCGTTCGGTATCCGGGAGAAATAACTAGCGGTTCGGGCGAACGTAAGATCGAATCTAGTGTGGTTATCTATATCGTTTCGAAAGTGCGTATCCGGTGATCGGAAATAGAGATGGTAACGAAAACGGAAATACGATGCGTGAAAAGCAAATTCCACCGAACGTGATGCTCTGTGTTGTCACACCGCGACGCCGACAAGATGAACGCCAGTTCCGAACAATGGTCCGCGACGCGATCTCTAGTTGGCTTAGAGAGCCGTTGATTAGCATGGTCCACATTTTAACCTTATAATTTAGCTTCTTATGAACGAAAACGCAAGCTCGTTAATTTTACTTTGGTTCGCTGGATGACTCTTGTAAGCAATCGTACCTTGAACTTCTTGGTAGACACTGTGGTTATCTGTTATCTTGCCCCTCTTGTGAGACGGCGTTACCTTACAAATTAACGAGCGGACTTTTTGTGTAATAAGAAGGTTTTTCTCGGGTAATACTCTAGCCGATCTTTCGATAAGGAAAGGACCATGCGTGCGATGCTAACTGGACCGGGCCCTCCGCGCTATTCACGAGCAATCATTGTGGTGCCAAGGCTATCTCGCACTGCCGGAAGGTAGTGCCGTTTTTTTTTATGTTTTTGTACGTAAGGCTCACTGTCTCTACGGAAACGCTAAAATTGTTGCGCATAAGTATGAGTATGTTAACTTGAATAGCAGTGTCCGCGGTAAACGATAGCGCCCGGGTAATCCGTGTCAATTTAGTAAGGAAAGTGCAGATGGTTAAGTTAGTGGTTTTCAGGTAGCGTAATTTCGGTGACTCGTTCGCGTTTAGTAGATTCCAGTAAAGGGATGTAATCTGTCAATTTGGTCGGTTTCGGTAAAGTTTCGTGTGGTTCAGATAACGTCGTTCAGTGTAGTTTCGGTATGTGAATCGTGTAGGTTCGTGTAGGTGGTGTAGTGTCGTATTGGGGAGGGCGCGTGAGTATCGAATGAGCACGGTTCCTCGACGGGTCGTCGCAGGGCGCCGCAACCGCGTGCGAAAATCGCGACCGAGTCCGTCGCAAGGCAGCGCACTTCGGAAAGTCCTTGTCGAGTTCTTCGGTGGGCACCCCGTCTTTAGGAAGTCCTGGTAGAGTTCATCACCAGGCATCGCGTGCGAAAAGTCCCTGTCGAGTTCGTCGCAGGGTATCGGATTAGGAAGTCCCTGTCGAGCTCTCCGTCGGGGAATGGCGTGTCGTCGCGTATCGGGTAACCGCGTATGAAATTTGGCGTCCGTAATTTGGGTCGCGATATACGTAGTGAACCGTCCTCGTCGGCCGTGGTCGCGGAGTCATTAGTCTGTGCCAGAGAATACCGCTCTGTCCCTTGCCGAGCCGGGAACTCGGGGCTGAGCTAGCGGGTACACCAGCGCGTGCGGCGCGCTTATAAATTTGCCGAGCTTCGGCTCGTCTGGCGTCCTCTTTTACCATCCGGCGCGTCGTGCGGATTTTTGTGACCCCCGGGGAAAAGTTCGGTTTTTGCAGGAGGCCATGAGCGACGACGACGGATGGGCGGAAGTGAAGAAGTCGGGGGCGGGGGTCACAACCAATTACAAAGTTCCAAATACTTTCGGTATTTTCTTTTTTAATTTTGTAATAAAAAGTTTATATCGCTTTCACCCAACTAAAAATGCATGGCTCGTGAAATTTATGATTCGACTGGGAAAATAAATTTAAAATTATTTTCTAAATTGGGTAATTTTGGTACATTTGAAATATTTTATCGACTCTTACGACATCCAATTGCTCAAATATCACAAAGGTTAATACCTTATCCCGCTGAACAAACTTTCAGCATCAGAACCTCTATCTCGTCTACACGGATTAACGCCATCGGAAACTATAGTGATAAATTGAAGAATGATAGTGCGTATCTTAATGTGAAATTATTCAAAATCGTAGCAATAAAATAGAATGATAATAGTGCGTATCTTAAAACGAAAATTCTTCAAAATTATAGCTATAAAATATAGTAATTATATGGCGTAGCATAAGATGAAATTATTAAATTTCCAATGGAAAAAACTTTCTTTTTAAAAAAAGCTCGGACAACACGTGAAACTCTCTTTCCTCTTTGGTCTCTTCCATTGTCAACTGGTCAAATATAGTCCTGACTTTCCAAAAGTAAGTAGTAACATTTTTATATAACTTAAAAAACAGATAGACCCGATTCGTGAGCGAGCAAAAGACTACTTAAATTCATTCCAGTTAATTAATTTTCTCTGTGAAGAGATCTGATTAACTGAGACTTAAAAGTATTTAATTATTTCTGATCAAATTCTATGTGAAGAGAAATTCGATAAATTAAAACCGGATAAAGGTCACGCTCGCTCACTAAATTGGAAAACACCGTGCTATATTCGCTAATCTCCCTTTCTTTTTACCCACTGTGCAGTGGAGAACATCGCGTATCGCGAACCAACCGATCGATTTTTTTTTTTATAAATATGGAATATATACAATAAAATAAATTTTGTATCGTATTGAAGCGTTTATTATGGAATATATATGTACGTTCATGTAACTTAGAAATGAACAATGTCGCGGATGTAATCTGTAAGAATAATAAAAATTTTGTTTAACGAAATTGCGTAATATCAAACTTTCATATAAATTATAACGCATTTAGAATTCCCATTTTAGAGTATTCAGCGTTGAGCTGTCAAAACAAAACTCACGTTAATAATACATGTGTTTATTTCATTAATAGCATTCGTTTACGACACATTACACTACCTAAGAAAGGAGAGTGAAAAAAAGGAAAAAAAAGCAAAATTGACGCAGGATTCTTGAGAAAGAGATTATATATGTAGGTATATTAAAGGTCCATTTGGCGCATGTAAAACAATTGTGGATGAGCGACTGCAATCCCTATGAGAACCTACAAGACACAATTGCGCCTACTGAGTTGGAACTGAGTTATTTAGATGATCACTTTTATTTCGACATTGTTGGTGACATCGATGACTCCATCCACAGCCTAGCACATGGAATCATCAGCAAGGCTTGTTGGTGCAGTTCGGCCTTGTACGCCGCTTGCTATTCTTCACGATAGAAAGTCTTATGTACAGAATAGGATGGACCTCGCTAGATGCGAAAATCCAACTCCCGTACTCAAGATATCTGTCAACGATCTACCAAGTGTGAAGAAACAAAGAGTCACTCACTCTACAAGGTAGACAGTGACATTATCGTCTGATGATAAACAGATGTTATCGATTAACCTTTTCAATTTTTTATAGTGCTTTTTTGCTCTTTCTCGCCCAGAGCTCATAATAATAATGAATAGGTGAAACTTGGGTCGGATTCTTACAAATGAAATAAATTAAATTAAATTCGGCTTATGTACCACCATAGAAAATTCTATAGCTTCCCCCCCCCCCCCTCGGCCGACTCGCTGGGAGTTCTCTCATTTTTTCAGTGAGGGAACTCTGCTTCGTTCGTCTGATGATAAAAAATAACGTTTTCAATTAAAATTAAAAATCGGTTAATTTCATCGCGATTAATAAAAAGTTTCCTCCTCGGGAATGCACCCGAGTCGGCCGAGAGGGGGAATCTATACAATTTTCTATGGTAGGGCATAAGCCGAATTTAATTTAATTTGTTTCATTTGTTAAAATCCGACCCACGTTTCACCTATTCTTTATCATGGGAACTTAGTCTCGTTTCCTCGACAGAATATCCTACCTTTGATCAACATCGTGATTTCTTATTAAAATGCACACCCGCTCTTGAGTCAGTTAAGATTGGCACACCAAAAAGGTCAGCCTCCAATTTTAACGCCCAAACTCTAAAATCGCATGTCCAAAAACTTACAATTACAGCTACTTCGCGTGCCTGTTCTCTTTGCAAAGCGAGTCACAATTTACGATTGTGCCATAAATTTAAAAATATGACAGTTGCTCAATGATTCGAAATTGTAAAACGTAAAAAATTATGGGTGTATTTTAGGTGTAAGAAAATACATCACACGATGCTGAATCAATCGCGGGAAGGAGAATCATCCCTCTGAGATACCGAGTCGATAAGTGCGTTCTCTTTACTGCCGCCTGATCCGGCTGCTCCTGCGAATGAAGTATGTAAGCATTTAACTTCAAGCTCTTCTACGGTGCAATCGTCGGTACACCGGGCCACGGCTACAATACTGATCCATTAATCAAAAGGTCGATCTATGAAGTAAGAGCCCTGATTCACCCTGGTTCAACGGCAACTCTCGTCTCGTAGAAGGTCGTCAATGCCTTTCGACCGACCTTGTGCCATTGCCCAACTCAGGATTCTGGTGTTGGCAGCTCCTTTGCTGGTGTCGCCCGGTACACTGCGGCACTAACAATTACACCGGTAAATAATTATATTCCGAAACCTTCTGCACAAGCTATTGTTCTCAAATATCTCACGACCTATCAGCTATGCTTTAAGGGGTGGGTAAATCAATGACTTCATTTTATAGACGTTGCTCTAGCAGATAAAATCCAGGCAGAGACACTGCTATTCAAATGAAACTTGGAGCCGACCTTTATGGCTTTATCATTAAAGAATATTTTCTCAAGGGATCACCTAATCAACCCATTACTCATCAATCAATTAAAAAAAACAAAAACAAAAAAAAAATGTTCCTATGTATTTCTTCTGAAGGAAGACATACAACTCCGTTCCTCGACTTTCGGCATACCAGAGGTTATTGCTGTGCTATTGTTTAGTTGCTAGTCTTTCATTTCTTCTGAAGCCGACATGAGTGGCAATTTTTGAGTTTTTGAAAATGGTTTGTGTCTTAGGGACCTACAGTTTATAAAGTGGAATCCGAACCACTTGTTATTGCTAATACTGGTTGTTGCTTATTGAAAGTTTAAAAATTAAAACAAAAATTTCGGATTGATACTTAATCTTATCTAGTTTTTACTGTTCGACTTCGTAATCAGTTCTGCTTTTGGCTCTTTCTTTGAGTCTTTCTCTTATCTTGCATGTTTTGCTACTGGACTTGTGTCCATTTGGTAGCTTTGCTTTGGTGCAGTTAATGTATCTTTGTTTTTCTTGACATTCCTTTGTTAGGTGTCCTATTTCTTTGCCTCTTTGTTCTTGCAGCACTTCGAAATGTGTCTATATCTTTGGCATTTGTAACATTGCGTGACTAGGACAAAGTCGCTGATTTTACAGCTACTCCATCCTACCAGCAGTCTTTGGTGTGCTTTTAGTCTCATTCTTAGTTCTGGTGAGACTTCTATTATCCAGTTGGATTCTTCTCCATCTCTGTTGCGTATCGCAAAGAGTATTTTCATGTCCTCCGGTTGGGTAACATCAACCTTCTCGAGGAGTTTTTGTTCGATTTCAGTCTTAGTGATGTCTTTGGGAACATCATAAATAATCATTTTCGGTCTTTTCAGTTTCTTATTTTCTGTCATCTTAGCAATGTCAGCTTTGCTCGAGAGCTCGACTGTAATGCCTTGATTTCCAGTTTTTGGGGAGTAATCTTTTTTAATTTCCTTTCCATATCCTTTCTGGATTGGTCTACTTCGGGTTTAATAACCACAATGTGCTTTTGTTTACTAAGAGAGTTATTTACCGCTTGGGCATACGTCCCTCTTTTCTCAGGTTCTACTGTCTGAGTTTCTGCTTCTTTGGTCTTTTTTGCTTTTTCTTTGTGATAAAACTCTCTGAAAATGCTCAGTTGTTGTCTTAGACCTTATATCATAGCAAAATTTTCGTTATACGAATTTGTCAAATATTCACAGACTTCTTCTGGGATTTCATTAACTGTGGTGATGGAGTCATATTCATCTGATCTTATTTTCACCATTTGTCTATTTCGTCAGATCTGTTGGCAAATCTGTCTTCAGAAATCCATTTTATCCATTTTTCATTAGTTGGCAGTGGCTCTTCTGAGTCTGTCGTTTCTGTTTCATTTTCATTTTCATTTTCTTTTTCTGGTTCTGCTTAAGAAAAGTTTTCTGTATTTCCAGTGTCCATTTCTTCTACTTCCTCCCCATGGGATTCGGTATCAGTGTTGCATTGACTTTCTGGTTCCGAGGGCTTCACTCTTTTCTCTAGTTTTCGCTTTTTAGCTCTTAGAGTGCAGGCTTTTCTTTTGAGTGCCTCGTGTGTTTCTTCGTCATGCTCTTCTTTTAGCTTCTTTTTATTTTCCAAAATTTCTGCTTTAATATTGGCAATCTTGGCTTCTACACTTCGGTGCTCCTCCCCAGAACCTGTAGAAGCGGCACGAGCCACCGGGTCTTCCTCCTGATAGGAACTCATGGTGGAACCACTCGACGAGTCGAGGTCCACCTGGGGTAAACATTTTACTTTAGTGTGTCTTTCCATGTTTGTTTGATATTTGTTGCTAGTTACATTTCGTTTGATCTCCCCGTTAGTCTCCTATGAGCGGTCGCCGACAGATCATTAAACGTAAGCCCCCCGGCCACGTCAAGGCAGTAACAACTTCGGGGGGTCAACAATCAATACTCGGGTGGTTGCTTTCCGGTCCGATTCATAATGTAGTATCCTCAGTTTCCTCACACGTAACCGTTTATACCTGCAATTAGCAGGTCCAACTTCTAAAACTCTTGGAGGAGTTTTGGAAAACTGAGGTGCTTCCTACTAAAACTCTTCTGTCTGCTGAAGATCAACATCGTGAGGCTCAAATTCTTGTCTCCCATTCGCGCCTGCCTTCAGAACGCTATTCTGTGCGTCTTCTCTTTCACCATAGCCACCCAAGTCTAGGGTTGTCTTACGGCGCAGCTTTGAGTTCATTTAAGTCTTTCGAACGTCGACTCTTACGTAAACCTGACGACTTTCAAATGTATTCAGATTTCCTGTCAAATTATCACAATCCAGGGGACATATGAGCCTCACTCTACCCGTCAATCAAAGTTTCTCAAATTATTACATGCCTCATCATGGTGTGAGAAAGAAGACTAGCTCGACAACTCCTCTTCGAGCAGTTTTTAATGCATCAAGCCAAACCTCCAATTCTATATCGCTAAGCAACCACTTTCTTACAGGCCCAAAATTGCAAACTGACCTTGTACGGGTCTTAACATGGTGTTTACATAACAATGGTGTTTACATAAACTGGTATTTAGTGCTGACATTGGTCAAATGTACAGACAAATATTTGTCTGTTCAACAAACATTTCTCTCCTGGGCAACCAGTATCTAATTTTAGTCTTAATACCGTTACATTCGGCGTAACAAGCGCCCCTTTCCTGATCATGCGGGTACTCTCTCAGTTACTCGCCGACGATGGTGACAAATATCCAGCAGCTCTCTCCAATCTGCTCATGGGTCTATACGTAGATGACTGCCTTTTCGGATCCCACGACGCTGTCGCTACTCTCGCTTTACGGAAAGATGTAAAATCATAATTACAAGATGGCGGATTTTCACTAGGTAAAGGGGCGAGTAATGATTAGTCGCTACTTTTTGACATAAGTCCAAAAAATTACGGTCTTGCCAGGAACCCTTCGAGTTCTTCAAAAGATAGCCGTTAAAAAATTAGGTGTTTATTGGAACCTTATAGAGATACCTTCCAATTTCAAGTGGTGTCCCCTCTTTCGATGATTCATACTAAACGATCTCTCCTTTCGCAGATTGCAGGATTCTATGATGCGTTATGTTGGGCGTCTTCCGTCATCCTCACTGTAATATCACTCATACAACAACTATGGTTTATAGAGCTTGGCTGGGACGACCCACTTCTAGATTCTGTTTTATTTACGTAGAATCGTATTGCAGATGAGCTGCACCACTTAACTTTTATAACGGTACCACGATGGATCGACGCGGGATCGACTGTCGTGTTAGTCAAATTACACGGTTTCGCTGATGCATCCCAAATTGCATTCGCAGGTGTTATCTATTCCCGAATTACATGCAACTCTGGCGACATTGCAGGTGTATTACTTTACGCTAAAACCAGAGTATCGCCACTCAAGAAATTGGGCATCCCGCGTTTGGAGTTGAATATAGCCGTTCTTTTAGCGCGTTCTTTGCAAACTCTTACAGGGATTCCTCAATTTATAAATTTTAGTCTCCACTGCTAGGCAGACGGCATGATTGTCTTAAATAGGTTCTCTTAATCTCCTTCAGAATGGCACTCCTCCGTAGTGAATCGTGTGTCGGAATTACAGACGACTATTCCTGAGGCTCACTAGCACCATGTTCCATCGCATGATAATCCCGCAGACTTGGCATCGTGTGACTTACCAGCACGTGAGCTGGTCGAGTCTGTATTATGGAAAGCAGGCCCTGAGTGTCTCGCTAAGCCTCCCAGTAAGTGGCCTCATACTGAGATGGAGTTGAGTCCAGGTGCTCCACTCGAAAAACGGACACATAAACTCATGACATATTCCTGAGCAAATGTTTTGGATGACCTTGCACCTCGCCTTTCAACTTCGAGTCGTCTGATCAAGGTCATGACTTATTTCTTAGGTTCGCCGAGACCATAGAATGCTCGTTCACGCGCTGTTCGCTGCCATCTTCTTCTTTGTTTTTCTCTCTTGAGTATGCGTTTAATATCTTCTGCTGTGAGCGTGTATGTTGTATGTGTAACCACGGTTTCGAATTGGTTGTCCACCTCTTCTCGTAGGTGAACGAATTGCCTTCTTCTCTTGGAGCGAGATATCCGAAGATCCTCTTTGCTTGCGGTTCTATGATTTCAAACTTCCAACTTGGCTCCTGACTAGGTAGACCTGTATTAACTCTCTGGTCGCTGGGAGAATGATTGAAGTTGTTAATTTAGGAGAACTCTGGTTTAGTGTATCCCAAAATTCATTGATGACAGAGACTGTGTATTGATACATAAAATCAATGGGCTCCAGCAAATTTTCATAATTCAGATCCCTCGTATTCTTCCGGATGCGCTCTTTGGATCGGTCTCTAATGGCGGAACGAAGAACGGTTTGGGATGAAAAGGAATGTACGGGGTAATTTTAAATTATGTTAAATTAATTACTGCTCATCCAGCCTTCTTACTGGGAACTTCGATATGAGTAGAATTCCGCTGCGTCCAGCTTGTTGCTAGGAACCTCGAAACAGAGCTGTATTTTCTCGGAGATCCTGTCCGGTGGTCGGTGTGAATTCACATATGCCAAATATTTCTCCAATAATTGTGCAATCATTTGATGGTCGAGAAGCGTTCAATAAGCGCTACTCGGTCTAGTACCTTTCGCAAACTCGAGAGGTTTCTAAACGATTCGACTCTTAACTCCATCATAACACAAGTAGCGATTTGGTACATTTTCTATTGATGCTACTTAGGTTTTTGGTGTACCTGTTTTGCAACTGAAGCTGCGGCCTGTTAAATGATCGGTGGTCGGTGTGAATTCAGATATGCCAAATATTTCAACGACAATCGAATTCATTTCTCTCGAGTGTATGATGTACCTGTTTTACCAGTGATGCCTTGGCCTGATAAATGACCGGTAATGGGTGTGCATTCACATATATTTCACCGAGAATTGGGTGGCCATTCAAACGTTGCCGAGTTTACAATATGTGATACTACGGTGTGAATTCACGTATGACAAATATCTCACCGACCATTGTATTAATGTTTTTCGATTGTTTGATGTATCCGTTTTGCCACTGATGACGCGGCTTGATGACGCCGCGGTGGTCGGTGAGAATTCAAATATACCAACTTTTTACCGTCAATTGAGTGACCATTTGATCGTCGCCGAGTTTATAATAAGTGGTATTTTTTGAATAGCTGTCCCAATTTCGAGAGTTTCAAATCGATTCGACACTTAAGGGGATTCTAAACGAAATTTAAATGCCCGTTGCATTTTAGACCCCTTTTATTCTGGACCCCACGCTCTCAATTTTCCACGGAGTGCTATGAATTTTTTTTACAGCTGCATGAGACATATAAAAAGGCCTTTGTGGAACCCAAATTTTGAAAAATATTGCCAAATTTTGTAAAAAATTAACCAAATCTCACAGCCGATTTCTGTCGACTCGAATTTTATTCGGGACCCTACGTCCTCGATTTTCCACCGATTGTGATGAAATTTTGTTTATAACACTATGAGACGTATAAAAAGGTCCTTGTGGAGCCAAAATTTTGAATAACATCACTGAATTTTCTAAATAAATACTTATTTGATCATGCATAAGTTCTAAGTTTTACCTTAAGCTTTACGCAAGCGTTGCGATCGGTTCATGCCGTAATATTTTCAATGACGTCACAAAATCAAGAGTAAATATAACTAATATGGCGGCCCGACACGCAGCGGTTCGTCAGTCATATGGATTCGGCATTCAACTCCGAAATCCAAAGTTTGAAAATTTTGTACTTTCAAATTTTTGTCGATTCAGCCTGCCGATTCACCAATGAATCCACCAACCAATTGTTCCAGGTATTTTTTTAACAAAAATAATTAATTTGCATATTATCAGACTCCACCTACTGAGAGTTCTGGTAATAATTAAAAAAAATGCGAAATATTAAATGTCTTTAGATGCAAATAATCATCAATACAAACTTTATTCGCTTCTTACCAGACTCGTATAAATATACTTGACAGCTCTGGTATCGATTAAACAAAATACGATATATGAAATGACTTTAGATGCAAATTATCATCTATAATAAGTTTATTCGCTTCTTACCAAACTTGTATAAATAAAGCTGAAACGTCTTTAGGTGCAAATAATCATGTATCAAAATTTTATTCGCTTCTTACCTAAAATGTCAAAAAGTGTTCATTGACATAAAAATTATAAATTTTTTGGCGGTAATGAATGTTACCATTAGTTTGAACAATACAAAAAATTATTGCCAATATAAAAAAGATGAGATCGTTGATGGTAATGAATTTTATCACTACTTCGATATAAGAAAATATTGTACAAAATTATTGGCGAAAATGTTATTCGTCAAAGGTAATGAATATTACCATTGGTATGTTAAAAAAATGACACAAATGTTTAGCAACATGAAAAGCGAAGTTTTTGTTCCTGGTAATGAATGTTACCATTTCTTTGATCAGCACGAGGGTTGAAAAATTATTGTCGATATGTGAACTAAAAGATCGTTGATGGTAACGAATTTTCTCACTACTGCGATCAATAAAAGAGTTTAAAAACGATTGTCAAGGTAACAAATGCAACGTCGTGGATGGTAATGAATGTTACCATTTATTTGATTAGCACAAGTGTTGAAAAATGATTGTCCGTGTATGAAATATAAGATCATTGATGGTAATGAATTTTACCATTACTTCACTGAGCATAAGGGTCGAAAAATGATTGCTGATGTAAGAAATACAAGTTCGTGCAATGGTACTGAATGTTGCCATTAATTCACATATAAAAAAGCTTAACACATTGTTGGCAATGAGAAAATGTAAAAGTATAGTGAATACTACCATTGCTAGATTCATAACCCTGTAAAAAAACTGTTTGGCGACATACAAAACTAATTATGTTATTAGTAATGAATCTTACAGTAGCATATACACAACCATAATGTAATGAGTATCAGTGACTGGATTGTGGTGATTACACTATATATGTTTACTCTACTGCTCTAATCTAAACGTCATTTCGAGCAGTTAACTCTGTACTGCGCCATATTGGATATTATCTTGAAGAGAGCGCTCCCCGTGCCAAACCCCAAAAACATATATATCAAGAGAAATTCAAATGCCAGCACAGGCATTTAAACTGGGTATTTAAAATTCGTTTAGAATCCCCTTAACACCATCACAACACAAGTAGCGATTTGTAACGTTTTCAATCTATGCTTCTTGGGTTTTTGGTGTAAACGTTTTGACGTGGATGACGAGACTAAATAAATGCCCGGCGGACGGTGGGAATCCACATCTACCAAATATTTCTGCAATAATTGTGCGATCATTTGAGTGTCGCCGAGTATTCAATAACTGCTAATCGGTCGAGTACCCATCACAAATTCGCATGTTTCAAAACGGTTCGACTCTTAACTCCATTATAACACAAGTATCGATTTGGTATTTTATCAATTTGTGCTACTTAGGTGGTCGGTGAGAATTTACATATGCCAAATATATCTCCGATAATTTAGTGACCATTCGATCGTCGCCCAGTTTTCAATAAGTGCTACGTGGTCGAGTAATAATCAACTATTTTGAACCACTAAAGTTTATTCACTTCTTACCAGAATCGGATAAAGAGGCTTGACAGCTCTGGTAACGCTTAAGCGGAGAAAGTCCGGAAACTAAGTAGATTTTCTAGTTTGTTTTTTTGTTTAAAATCTTTTATTGTGAGTTAGATACTTCCATAGTATACGATATGATTTCTTTTTTTTTAACTCTGAAAATGGCGGCGATGTACTGCGTCAAACTCGAGTGCTTTTGAAATTTGCTTGCAGGTTGGCGGCTTTATTTTTTATCTGTAACAAAAAATCAAAAGAAGTTTTTTTAGTAACATTATTTTTAATACCCCAAACCTATAAAACAAAAAAAAGTAATTTTTACAAAAATGAGAGAGATTTTGGAACGAAAATTGAACGTTTTTTGTTAATTAATTTGTTTAAATAAATTCCGTAATTTGCTTTAAAAAATCCTAACCATAGGTTTGGAGTATAGTCAGATGGTCGAAGAAGACCTTCATAAAATTTCAAAGCAATCGAATCATTATTTTTTGAGTTATCATGCAAGCAGTATGAAAAATTGGTGTTTCGACAAAAACGCGTTTAACGCTGCCGCCCGCTACAAAACCGAGCGTATACCTGAGGTAGAAAATATGCTGACATTTAAAAACTAATAAAGATTTTGTTTTCAAATTTTAAGGAGACATTCTTGAGATGTTCTAGAACAAGTACAGAAATTTTCAAAATATAAAAAAAAAATTTTCGGACCTTTCCCCCTTAAACAGTATAGCATATATGAAATGTCTTTACATACAAATAATAATCTATAAAATGTTTATTCACTTTTTACCAGACTATAATATATAGATTGAGAGCTCTGGTAATAATTACAAAAATGTCATACAGGAAAAGTTCATTAATGTAAATAATCAGCTATTTTTAACCACTATAGTTTATTTGAGTCTTACCAGATTCAAATAAATAGATTGGGAGCTCTGGTAATAATTAAATTTAAAAAATTACAATTTTTCCTTTTTTCGTTGCTAATTACTAGTTCTGATTGTAAATGTTTGGACAAGGCCTCGGGTTTTGAGAATTCGAGCGATTACGACGCTAGGTGCTTGAAATGTTTAGAAATTCTCAAACTACAGCATTTTAATAACTAATGCAATTTGTAGGTATAAGTCATTAATTATATTAATTTTTAAATACACTTCGTTAAATTTATATTTGTTCATAGACTCTGGGCGCGAATGAGTCCTCAATACTAGTTTTATCTTTAAATCATTATCAATTCTTCTCTTTAGACCCACCCTCCAGAAAGGAAAAACATGCAGATTGTTGCGTCTCATGTCGTACTCGCAGCAATATTGAGTGGCGGCATTAAGACTGCGTGGTCTCAGAATCGCAAAGGGATGAAAGGGACATTTCAGCCTTAAATGAAATCAAATGTTTTCAATTCACTATTTATTGGTGGCACTATACAATACGGCCGGCACGTCTTCGAGCCGAGAAGTGGAGATGTTCGATCCACGTGTGTCGAAATTCCAAAACTTAGAATAATATTGAAATTAACTAAATAATTAATGCACGTGAATCTGATAAGATTTACTAACGCAGATGCTGCGAATCGAGCTAGTAATCCGGTGATTTGCTGCGGTGCAAATTGATTACCGTCGATTATATATGAATATGTGTGTTCATGGCGGAGACCGTATCAAAATCTGTCTTCCCGGAACTCCAATTTCCGAGAAGCCGGTGAAGGCGGAAGTATGACCCGCTTGTCAGACTAACTTCCAATTATAATTAAAGGGTTACGCGGAGCGGAATTTGAAGTTAGTAAGGCGTATGCGGTAATACAGTCGGTAAAAGTATCGGCGCGACGAGGCTCAGCGCGAGCTCCAGAGATGGAGCGTCAATGTCGCTTTTGGTCACCGACGGCACGTTTAGCTCGTACGTGCATACAGCAATACAGATATTTCATTTATTTTAGCCTTTTATTTTGCAAAATACGCGCCCGCACTGCGCTTACCTTCGTTTCCTCTCCTAGTCCTCGCTCGCTATTTTGCATTGATCCAATTTGTCTAACGATCGAAACGTAAAAGACGTACTCAAGTTAAGAAATGGGCAACGGAACCTAGAAGGAGGGAGGCAGCGCCCTACTAAATCGTCGTTGCTTCCACAAACCCCATCGATAACGAATCGACCTATGATAACATTTATCAATCATTATTGTATCCATCCAGCGATACCCACATCGGGACAATTTGTATTATTAATAACGAATTAAAATATGGTAATTTACAACGATATCTATTGTGTGAGATCTATAGTATCGGCACCGTTACATGCCACGGTGAGCTTCGATTGAATTTGACCCAAAAGTTCTTGCACCTCACGGTTTTTTGTAGGCATATTTTCAAATTTGTCTCGCGATTATTTTAAGCCGTAAATGAAAATAATCGATAGAGGGAAACTCGAAATATCTTGATTTTTCGCATTTTTTTCGAGGTTATCGTGAATATTTTCATAAAAATAACGTTTAGATCTAGTTTTTTTACATAAACATTTAGATTCTGACTCTAGAAAGATAATCCCGAAATGGTTTGATTACTTTTAGATGTTAAGACTCAAAATATTTACAAAAATACGCAAAAAAACGTGATTTTTATTTGTTTTCTGTAAATATAATTTGTCATAGGCATCCTGCGACAAAACACCTTGAGAATAAATTAAATGTAAAACTAAAAAAAAACATTGCATTATATTGTTTGGTTCCAAAGTTAGTGCCTTTAGAACATGCGTTTTAAAGAAGATATTCAGTACAATTTGTTTAAACTTTCACATAATGTTGATTATATTGTTCTACAAACGTCGATGGAAAAATCTGAGAAAACGAGTTCGAGTAGACGAATTTCCGCACAATCTAAAAAAAAAATCTTCCTATCTATTGTATTTCCAAAGTTAGAAAGGTTTGAAGTATACAGGTTTTACGTATGTTTATTCGATGTTCATCGCATACTGCAATTCTTAGAAGAATACACCTTTCTTGTTGCGGAAATCAACCGGAATCTATTACTCGGGAGTTTCTGGGGTCGCTGATTACGAATCTAATGTTAGATTTAATAATTCAAAATGGCGAATTCAAAATGGCGAATTCAAAATGGCCGAGCACAAATATAAAGAGTTACTTGATCGAAATGAAACTAAGTACTCGGGGTGTTTTGGGGTCACTGATTACAAATCTAATGTTAGATTTTGAAAATTCAAAATGGCCGAACAAAAATACAGAAAGTTACTTGATTGAAATGAAACAAAGTTCTCGGAGGTTTTCGAGGTCGCAGATTATTTTCGAGGTCGAACCTGATATTAGATTATGAAAATTCAAAATGGCCGAACCAAAATTCAAAAAGCTGCTTGCTCGAGATTGGAGGTTTTATGGGTTGTGCATTCTTACAAAAACCATGCACATGGAAAAACTAGAATTCCTGTTTAATATATATACTTTAGTTGATTGAGGTAGAACTAAGTGCCCGGGGTATGAAATAAATGAAAAACTTTGGTTTTATCAATTTAACAGCTTTATTTATAATTCATAAAGAATGAAGACTATTGTATTCACATACAGCTCGTTTCAATCTTGCTCGATAGTCTGAATGTTGTTGAGGCACCTTATATTTTGTCCATACAGATTTGAAGTCAGAATCAACGGATTCCATAGCTTGTTCGCTATAAAACCCTAGACCACGCCGTGCATCCTTACAAAAACCACACACGTGAAAAAAAAACTGCGTGGATTTTCGGTGTAAAAGATTTACCTAAATCTAGGTAAGTACTTTTCAATTCTGCAATTATACTTTCAAAAGCTGGATCGAGGTTATTGCCGAAACATGCATCTACAACTTTTTTAACTTTTTTAAATGTTTCGAGCACGTTAACATATTTTAAACACCCGACATTATTGCACCTAGAACGCAAGGAAATTTCCTAGATTTAGTTATACCTGTTACACATTTAGATCAAGTAACTCTTTATATTTGTGGTCGGCTATTTTGAATTTGCCATTTTGAATTTTCAAAATCTAACATTAGATTCGTAATCAGCGACCCCCAAAACCCCCGAGTATTGTTGTAAATATTTTGAGTCTTAACACGTAAAATTAATCAAACCATTTCGGGATTATCTTTCTATAGTCAGAATCTAAATGTTTATGTAAAAAAACTAGATCTAAACGTTATTTTTATGAAAATATTCACGATAACCTCGAAAAAAATGCTGAAAATCATGATATTTCGAGTTTCCCTCTATCGATTATTTTCATTTACGGCTTAAAATAATCGCGAGACAAATTTGAAAATATGCCTACAAAAGACCGCGAGGTGTAAGAACTTTTGGGTCAAATTCAATCGAAGCTCACCGTGATGCATATAATTCGGGAGGAAATCAAGTAGTCATCCGAATTAATGTTGTGGATGTCACGTCCGTACGGTCGTAGCCTATAATTATAATTATCAACCGAAATGAAAAACTCAATTTTGCCAGTCCCAACCTGGGAATATATCCCATCTTCGCACATCAGAACCAAGCAAAAAGGTGCAGGCTCAACTTGACCTTGAAATAACATTCAAGATCAATTTCAATGGTACCATTGAATAGACAGGGAGATATTCTTAAACTTTTGCCTGTAACATTTTCCCCGAAAATGCACTCCCGCTGAGGTAATTCGCCGTTACGGGAACTTTTAAGTTTCACCTTGAAATGACCTTGATCAAAATATCGGTTGTATCGTATTCGGACGTATAATTTCCCGCTCTTTCCGAATTCGTTACAAAAAATAGGGGTTTCCATTTAAAAAAACAAACTTGACCTTGAAATAACTATCAAGGTCATGTTCAAGGTCAAATTCAATATTATCATTAAATAGCCATGGAAAAATAATAAAACTCAGGTCTGAAACTTTTTTGCAGAAAATGCATTCCTTTTAAGATAATCTCGTGGGGAAGTTAAAATGGGTCACCCTATATACAGGGTGGCCGATTTATCTGAAGACATAGAAATATCTCGAGAACTATGCATAGAATCAAAAAAGGTGTGGGATGAAAGTTGTTCAACACGAAGGGGGGCATCCAGCAATAAAACTTAAATAGGAACCCCCATTTTTAATTGCAAATTTGGATTCTCCGGAAAAAAGTACACCAATTTGACCTAGGAGCTATTACATTGTGGTTTACAGGTGACGCTGTAGTCGACAAAAAGCGAACGTAAAAAATCCCTAAAAATTCGACGTCTCCAGAATTCACATCACATCTGATACAAAATAGTAGACGTATTTTATTTTAAAAATACTATTCAATGCCACCACTACGAAATATTCGTTTTTCATTGACTTTATATTATTCTTGTAATGTGTTTTCTAGCCGCTACAATGAAAATTATCTGACAAATAATCATGGATTTGGTTGTGTGTAAAAAATAGTATATTATGCTTTAAGGGAGGAAAGAGCGTGATCCCCGAGTGGAAGGTTTGCGCGAGCGAAGTGAGGGCAGCCATCCCACGAGGTGCGCGCGCATTCCTGTCGTGAAGCATGAGCTAGTTTTTTCCTGGCCGCATCCATTACTCCCGCGGGCAGCACTTTTCGTCCCACGGGAGTAATGAGGACGAAGTGCGCGTGCGCACGAGCACTCAGACGGAATTGACAACTTTCGCCCCGCGTAGCGCATATGGAATACGGTCAGTCTAAAAAATATATTTAGCGTTACTCAGGAACAACGACGTGGACGTAGTATTTTTCTGTTACCCTTGGGGTGCTTGTTTTACGTGAGTCTTCTTGTCTCTCACAGTCCACTTACTTGATTCGAAATGTTGACCTTCCACTTCAATGCATTTATTTATTCTTTCTTCAAATGACTTTATACAGGATTGTATCATATCTGCAAAAATTTCTGTGCAAGCAGTTCTAATGCGTTTCACCACGTTTTCACGAGTCGTTGGTACTTGTTCATAAACCTTACCTCTTAGGTAACCCCATGGGAAGAAATCCGATATGTAGGAATGTTAAATCAGGTGACCTCGCCGGCCAATTAATGGGGCCATCTCTACCAATCCACCGACCATTGGAATAACGGTCTAGTACTTCCCTTGCTACTATGGTGACATTCTCAATTTGTAACGATATTTTACACATTTTCATTTTTATCATCGAACCAAAACGCAAGAACTCGTCGATCAATTTGGTGCAGTTTTTTCCGAGGAATCCAAATCTACAATAAAAAATAGGGGGTCCCTATTTAAGTTTTATTATCCCGCCTCCCCCCTTCCACAGGGGCGGGGGAGGGGGTCAATTTCATTATCACTGTATCAATTCTTAGCGGTCATAGTCGACATTTAAAACTTTTAATCTAGTAACTTTTGAAAAAATGAAGGTTTTGACAATTACCGAATTAAGCGAAACGATTTTTCAAAAATATCTATTTTTACCTGTTTTTGAGGTTGGAAAAAATGTAAGGTGATGAGTGGATTCTTGTTTGGGAGGTCAAAATACATCGGATAGCATAAACAGCACTATAAACATGCACCGAATTTTTATTTTTGGCAAGTTTTAAAATTTTTTCCAACAAATTAAGAGCTTCCAAACGACATATTGGAGCGGCCATATTGGGTTTTGCAAATGCGCACTTGGCATTCGAAAGTATAGACTGTAAAATGTACTGTAAATAGCGCTGTAAAATGAGCGATCATTAGTATTTTTTTGAAGTTTTTAATTGTGGGTAGAGCATTGTTCAGTTGACTTGGAATATCCCATGTATACATACATTTCATTAATTTGAAATGGCTGAAATAAAATGTCGGATCATTTTTCTGAAGTGTATTCCGATTTGAATGCAATTCGTTAGTTGCAGAATGCCATAGACGATACCGTTTTTGAAATTTGTAGTGCCGTCCTTTGCCTTTGACTATTTCAAAGTTTCTCGATTCTCACCTCGAGGAGGTGGACGATTTTGAGAATCTTTTTTTTATTTTATTTAAACAAATTTTTTTTTTAAACTTTTTTTTTACATTTAAATACACATAATTCGGCATTTTAATTTTGCTTCATTGAAAAAACCATGGAATTACGGAATCTAAAAGTAATGATTTTTATTTTTTAGGTTTAATATTTCTAGTATTTTATTAAGCTTGTGCCAACAACTGAATGAGATATTCAAATTGATGTCCTTCAGCAACTTGACAATATCCCAATCGTGCATAAAAGTTATCATTTATTTTGCAGCTTTTCTTGAGATGACGAATTAGAACATTGAATTATTCTTTCCTTTAACTCATCAATGTCTATAGGCTTTGTTTCGTACATCTTGTTCTTCAAAAAACCCCGGTACATATAATCCAGAGGAGTTAGATCCGGTGACCTTGGTGGCCACTTAATCGAACCTCTCCTGCCGATCCAGCGCTCGGGGAAAATGTTGTTCAATCGATTGCGTACAATCAAACCAAAATGACACGGAGCACCATCCTGTTGAAACCAGACATTGTCAAATGCTGTACCAGTAATATTTTGGATTGCTGGTATAACATAGGTAGTCAATAAATTTAAGTACGCCACAGCTGTGAAATTCTCTTTAATGAAGAAACGTCCAATAATTTGATTGCACAAAATTCCAGCCCAAACATTGATTTTCTGTGGATGTTGTATGTGGGTATCTCTCATCCAATGAGGATTTTCGTCTGACCAATATCGCATATTGTGTCTATTAACTTCTCCACTCAATTGAAACGTAGCTTCATCGGAGAAGCATATTCAGAACTTGAAAAACTCATTTTCGTCACACCGTCTCATCATTTCCGCACAAAGTTGTAATCTGAGATCGAAATCGTCTTCCGAAAGCTCTTGCACAAATTTTATTTTATATGGATGAAACTTATTTTGTCTTAGTATTTCGTGGACAAACGATTTGCCGATACCAGTTTGTTGCGCAATCTTCATAACTGAAGTATGGACCTCCTCAACAACACAAGCACAGACTGCTAAACTGTGGCCGTTTTTGATCTCCCTGATTTTGGACGATCTTTGACAGAGCCAGTATCGTGAAATCGAAAACAGTTTTACAAACAGTTGATTTGGATATGGGTAGACGATCAGGATGGGTATCATTAAACTGTTGGGCGACTTGTTCGTAAGATCTTTGATTATCACCACATCCTCGTAGAATGAGGATTTCGATTCTTTCTTTTTATGTCAAAGACATTTTATATCAAAAGCAGGGAGACAGAATAGAGAATTTGAAAAATGGAAAAAATATTGAATAAATAGTGATAACACGAAAAAAAAATAAAAAATAAGAAGAAATTATTTAAATTTGGTGGGTTCTTCCTGCAACGCAATTGGTCGTGATTGCATCAATCGAAACATTTCAACATGGTTGAAATATTTTTGAAGCGCCATCTGTCGGAATCCTTCCAATTCCCGAGCCAGCGGCTTTTTTGAAAAAACATTTTTAAAGAAAAAAGTTAAAAATGCTGATTGGAGATGTTAATTATATGAAAAATATGAAGAACCCAAAAATATGTGAAAAATTTAGAAAAAATAACGGGGAACTTGGAAGAACATTCGGCAGATACCAGGGTATGATCCTGGGACCTTTCGATTTCCGGTCGAATGCTCTAACCAAAAATTAACCGGATGTTTTCGCGTTAATTAATTGCCCTGGATCTTTATAAAGATAACCTTGACGATTAGCCCCTTCACTAGAATAATCGAATTCAATTAGCTGTTTCTTTCGTAGTGTGCTGTTTCTAGTAGCTCCTAATCCGCTTTTCTATGAAACTTTGTTGCATTTCAATGTAAGTAAAGGGCAGCTTCGGCATAATTGTTTACTTGTATTGCGGATTGTTTAGGAATTTCGTTTACGGTATAGTTCTGTGTGTGTTTTATAAATATGAAAATTATCGTTATTATTTGAACAAAAATAAATTGTACGACTGCGATCGTGGCACGGGGCGGCTGAATAGCAAGGGGGGGGGAGTATCTAGACTCGGAGAGGGGATTATCTGTTGCTTCATGAACGTGCCATTGAACGCACCATGGGTAAGTGATCGGGCATTCTGCAGGAATTTGCCGTTGGAGCATTACTAAGGTTGGCGGTGAGTGTCGAGCCATTCGTTGGGGCGTGCCGTCGGCCAATGGGGAGTGATCCGGCGACTGGAGTAAGCGCGCCGTATTTTTGTTGGAGCTGCTGTTGGCCGGCGAGAGTGTAAGAGCGCCGGGGGTCACGAGCGGTAGTCAGTCGCCTAGGTCTTAGTCCCTCGTGATCATTTGTAAAAACGATAAAATAAAGTCACTGAACTACAACCCAAATTTAAAAGTTTGTCATCGTTATTTCCCTAACACTCTATTTCTGGATTCAATGTTGCCCCGATGGATTTGCATCTCTTCATGCTTAATGATATCGTCTGGGGGTATTGCCTCTTCTCATCGCGCATGTAGGAGTTTTGCATTTGTTTTTCTCGCACTTCGCGACCAGTCAGTCTTTTCTGATAACTTTGGTAGTCCCTTACATTAAATCGCTTCGTTACCATGCCCGCTTTAACCTCGTATCGTTCCATATCAGAAGATCCTCCTCTTGAAAGTTCTTGGAAATATGAACATTTTTCCTTTTCTCAACCTAGCGTTGGCCTTCCCACCCATCTCTCTTTGGTTCTCACGCCGTATATTCCGAAAAACTCCCCATCTACTTGGCTAGACACTCGAGTTAATCCCAATTCTACAGGCCATCGCATGTTCTCATAAGTCTTCGCTGTTTGAGCCGTTGCGGTGGATGACACTGTACTAATTAATCCCCCGCAGAGGACTTGTGGAAGAGAGTGGGCGCGTATCTCCGTCCACAAGGAAGAGAGAGGGGTCGAAGTTCCCGATCTCGAAGAGGAGCAATGCTTTTGAAAGGTGCGCTACTCGTAGCAAGTTTTGAGAATTGACGACCTCACGGACCCGATCGTTTGGTTGGTCTGTTACCATCGAATGCCTGATCGAGAAACGACTCGTGATAATCATCGCACTGAGGATGTCTGGGTGCGGTGTCAAGCCCCTACCGGCGGGTTCCACACGGGGGAGCGCTTCGGCGTACCGTGTCCGTGTCAACGGTAGTATCCGCTATAGGTGTTGGACTCTGACGGGTCGTGATAACGCTGAAATGGT
>CM059583.1:89527500-89592500 GCA_030407085.1 Trichopria drosophilae
AAAATCAAAACTGATTACATAAAAATTGTGCATACAATATGGAAGCAATTTTATAAATAAGTTTTCTACCTTCAATAAAATTACATTTTAGGTTTTAAATTTATTATTTAATAAACAAAAAGAGGACATCACGCAATCCATTAAAAAACGCGTCATGTCCCTTCACTCAGCTCATTCATTCTCTCTCTGTATGTTTTTTCCGAAATGAGAATAAATAAGCTGAGCATTGACGGTCAAACCAGCTTCTATTAAACAAAACGAAACTCTTACTTCATTTGGGGATTTCGTCGCCATCTACCGGACCCCGAGAGAACTCACGTGGTTTCATACATGTACATCGCTTGCCTTTCGGCCATCACCGGCGCCGGTTCTGTTACATAACGCTAGAGGGCGACATAACTCGAAAATAAAGTAGCATATCATTTTATACATAAGTTGAGTCACACGTAACCATTTCACCTACATTTTTCTCTACTTTCCTGAAGGGAAGTAAATGGATATCGCGACTTTCTAATCCCCATATTAAAATTTAGTATTCACGGTCTCTCAGGTAAGACTGTTTTTGAAGTCCATTGTATTGGCAGTAATTCGGTCGGAGGTCACTTTGCTTTTAGAATAACAACTTTCCGTTTACGTGACTATTTTTTGTCTACCCTTCATTGCTTAAATCGAATTGCAAGTTAAAAATGAATCCTGCTACAGTTCCCGAAAAAATCGAAATGATTCTTATTTATGGTCAACGTAAGAGGAATATTGACGATGCTGTTGCGTTGTATGCTGAGCGTTTTCCAGATAATGCTCGCTCGCGTTCTTTTTTTTACAAAGTTGTGAATGCCTTTCACGCTGATGGCAGCGTACAAATGAAAAAAAGGAAGCGAAGATTAACAGTTACAGGAGAAGCTAACGAAGTAGCTGTACTAGCAGCTATTCACCAAAATCCACATGTAAACCCACGACAATTACATCGCGATTCCGGCATTTCCAGAGACAGTATTCAAAGAATATTGCATCATCATAAGTTTCACCCATATCACATTTCACTGCACCAGGAACTAGATGGCGATGATTTTCATAACCGCGTGGTGTTTTGTGAATGGGCATTTCAAAAAATGCAAACGAACCACAATTTCTTTGCTAATGTATTATTTTCAGGTGAATCTACATTCACGAACCATGGTGGCGTCAATAGGCATAATATGCATTATTGGAGCGTAGAAAATCCCCATTGGTTACGATAAGTTAATCATCAACGTCCTTGGTCGGTGAACGTTTGGTGTGGAATCATAGGAAATAAACTCATTGGTCCTTATTTCATTGAAGGTGATTTGAATGGAACAAAATATCGAGATTTCCTAGAACAAGAAGTACCATTACTACTTGAGGATGTTGCTATGGACGTCCGACGGACAAAGTGGTTTCAGCATGATGGTTGCCCAGCACATTTTTCAAGAGTAACAAGGGAAATACTAGACCGTGATTACAATGGTAGGTGGATTGGTAGAGGTGGCCCCATTAATTGGCCTGCGAGGTCACCTTATCTAACATCTCTTGATTTCTTCCTATGGGGTTACCTAAAAGGTAAGGTTTATGAACAAGTACCAACGACTCGTGAAAACATGGTGGAACGCATAAGAACTGCTTGCGCAGAAATTTCTGCAGATATGATTCTATCATGTATAAAGTCATTTGAAGAAAGAATAAATAAATGCATTGAAGTGGAAGATCAACATTTCAAACACTTACTCAAGTAAGTGAACAATGAGACAGTGAGAGGCAAGGGGACTCACGTAAAACAAGCACCCCAAAGGGAACAGAAAAATACTACGTCCACGTCGTTGTTCCTGGGTAACGCTAAATGTATTTTTTCCCGGCTTTGTTAGAATGACCGTATTCCATATCCGCTACGCGGGCGAAAATTGTCAATATTGGAGAATCCAAATCTGCAATAAAAACTGGGGGTTCCTATTTAAGTTTTATTGTTTTTGCCCCCACTCCACCCCCAGGGGATGAGGGAGGGGGTAAATTTCATTATTACTGGATGCCCCCCTTCGTGTCGAACAACTTCCATCCGACAACTTTTTTGACTCGGTGCATAGTTCTCGAGGTATTTCAATGTCTTCGGATAAATTTGGATTTTTATCGATTACAGCGCCACCTGTGAACCAAAATGCAATAGCTCCTAGGTCAAATTCGTGTACTTTTTTCCGGAGAATCCAAATCTGCAATAAAAAATGGGGGTTCCTGTTTAAGTTTTATTGTTTTTGCCCCCACTCCACCTCCAGGGGATGGGGGAGGGGGTAAATTTAATTATCACTGGATGCCCCCCTTCGTGTCGAACAACTTTCATTCGACAACTTTTTTGATTCTGTGCATAGTTCTCGAGATATTTCGATGTCTTCAGATAAATCGGCCACCCTGTATATATGTATATATTCCCAAAATTGGTTTAGAGTTAAAAAGTTGCATAAGGGCTGAAAATTTAGCTTAACATGTCTACTTTTGTATGCCATATGGCAATTTTCAAATAATTGACATGCACGCAAAATATAGTGAATGGAAGGGAAAATTCACAAAAATAATTCTATTTATTGGAGGAAACAGATGTGTTAACATTGTAAAATGAATTTTATTCGCGTGTAATGAATGTGTAAAAAAAAGTCGCCAAGTTCTTATAGTTAGTTATAGTATAGTTTATTTAACCCACAGTTTAATACACATAATTCTTTTGGGTAGAGTACACAATTGAATATAAACATATAAATACAAGTAGACGCATTAACAATAGAGATGTATAATAGAAAACGCACGCTGACATTTAATTAAGACGCAGTGATACAGGACATTAATATTATTACATTAATATTCGAGCACAAATTGTCTTCTAACAAAGCACGATTTTACAAAGTAGTAAAGGGCCTTAAGAGCAAGCAAATCGTTGGAGCTGATTAAATGGGCCATAGTGGTGGCATCCGGGAGGTTGCGACACAGGGTACCTTGCCGCCGTCTACTTCTTGATGGGCGAGAAAGAGGACAATCGCTCAAGATATGCAATAATGTTTCCTTTTCGCCCATATTGCATGCCGAACAAATTTCAGTGGGATTGTAAGCATAAAAAGTGTTGCCAATACAGAGCGAACGCGAATAAATGGTGGCAGTTCTGATTTGGACCTTGAGTCTTAAATATAAAAGCTCACACCGATCTGGAGAGAGGGAGTCAAGGCCATCTGAAAATTGTCTGTATATAGGGATCTGGACCGAGTCGGACGAAAAATAACGATGGAGATCGCGATTGCGCTGGGTTGTTGCAAAAACTTCGCAGGCAAGTGATAGGCGTGACTCCCAGGTTGCCACCGACAGGTCGGTCCACAAATCGTCAGAGGAGGGGGCACCCACGACTAGTTTCAGATGGGAAAACCAGTTAATAGCTGGCTCATCCATACCGCCCGTACTGAGTCCGTACAACCTAAAATAGACCCATACGAGCCAAGCTAGTAGATGGCTGGCGCAGAAATTTGAGTACTAGGTTTAGTGCTCTGCGTACTATTTCGACAGAAATCGGGTAGAGGCCTAGTTCGAGACGGATAAGATAGGCCGGTGTAGATGGAGGAAGCCTAAGCTAGTAAGTAGTGTAGATATAATGGATGCGCGGTAGAGCTTTAAAGCTGCACGACACGAATCACCCTTTACAGAAGCCATTATAGCCAAAACAGATGCCGTCGCTTGCCGAGTCTTAGCTGTAGCGTTTTCTGCTGCCTTCATCCCACTTGCTGATGAGGAGACGATTGTTCCCAGGTAAGGATATGTGGGCGTCACCTCTAACTGTTGGTTTTCGTAATAAAAACTTCTAGAAGATGCATCTAGAGGACCGCCCCTTCTGAAAACAACTATTTTAGTTTTAGCGATGTTAATAGTAAGTCCATTGGTTGTGCAATACTCAGAGAGGACTCTCAGTTTTGATCTTAGGTCGGCAGAGGAGTAGGAAAAAATCGCCAAATCATCAGCAAAAAGGAGCATCATTAGGTCAAAGGTTGAAGTGTAATCAATGCCTCTCAAGCCTTTTTCACGAAAGAAGGTCACTATATCAGAAACATAGAGAATAAAAAGAAGCGGACTCAATATTTCTCCCTGGAGGACCCCCTCGGTCACTCTGACAGGTTCCGAGGAACCGGTAGCACAGATGACAGAAGACCTTGCAGAATCATAAAATGCCTTAAGCACCCTGACCATCTTGGCACTTATCCCGAAATTATAAAGTTTATGCCATAATTTGGAATGGGGGATAGAATCGAACGATCTGCGGAAGTCCACGAAAAGGACGTAACACTTAGAACCTTTCTTCCTTAGCTGAACTTGAACCGCTGCATTTAAAATAAAAATGTTATCCTCCGCAGAGCGTCCCTTTCGAAAACCCGCCTGCTCTTCGGGGAGCACACCGCGTTGGTGTAGCCAGTTTTCCAGTCTAGTCGCAAAAATCTGCATAAAGAGTTTAGTAATGGCATTTGTAATTGCAATCGCTCAATAATTAGATGGGTCGGAACGGTCACCCTTTTTGAAGAGCATAAAGAGATTGGCTTGTAACCAGCCCTCTGGTGGTAGTTCATTAGACAGAATAGTATTGAAGAGTACCAGGATAAACGAAAACCATACACCCGAAAGCAATTTTAAAGCTTCGGCAGGAATGCCATCAGGGCCCACTGCTTTCCCGGATTTTAATCGTTTCATGCTCACCCACAGTTCCTGCGAGGTGACTGGCTTATCAAGGTCGTAGTCAAAGGTCCCGTAGAATTTTAAGGAAGAAAGAGGCCTCGGCGGGTAGAGGAGCGCCAAGTGCTCACTCCACGTCTCGGGGGAAACAGACGTATTGCTCAATGGAGCCCGCCTGTACCTACGAACAGTGGACCAAAAACTCTTGGCATCCCTCACCTCGGCAAAAGAGTCGGCTATCTTCGATATATACACTCTTTTTGCCCTGGAAGTTACTGCTTTGAAGTTCTTTTTGGCTGCAAGATAAGCTAATTCTTGAGGATAAGCGTAATTTTTTTTACGCAAAAGATGTAGGGCTCTATTCATATGCTTACGAGCATCCTTGCGGGTCGCGACGTATCACCGAGGTCCAAGACTCATGGAACACGACTTATTTCCGTAGACACTTGTCAATTTAACTAATCCCTCTTTCTCCAGGATATTTAAGAGACCGATACAGAACGCTGAAAAAGACGGGTTCTGTGTAGCCTGATCCACGTACAACTCAAAGGGGTTTAATTCCCGCAAACAATTTGCAAACCTCGACGCGCCTTCCGGCGTCCAAGCCACTTTGCGCCTAACTCCCGATATAGAGCGGAAGTTGGTGGACCCCGATGAATTGGGCAAGGATAAGGCCAGTACAACAGTAGCAGGAAGGTGGTCTTATCCTCCGCCGTCAAGGCCTATAAAAAAATCATTAATAAATTGTAAATGGTTAGCGGAGACCCAGACCATATCTACTATGCTACGACCCTTTATATCAAAATAGGTAAATTGTGATGGTGTGTCACCGAACGAACGGCCGTTCAAAAGAATTAAATTGTTGTCGAACATAAAATTGTACAAACATTTACCACGAGCATTATATCTGTTATCGCAAGATTTTCTATCTACATTTAATTGAGTGCCCTCGAATAGATGAGGAAAGTCGCGCTCAAGATCAAGGTCACCCAGCCAAGAATTGAAGTCTCCTCCCAATATAAACATAGAGTCCGGAAACTTTTGGAAAAGAGAGTCTAGAACAGATTGGAGGGAAAATAACTGGACAGAAAGGTCGCATAATGGCGGAAAATAAAAAGAACCCTGAATTAATGATATCGGAGAGGTTGAAACTAATATAAAAAGCCAGTGGGAGGAGGATTCAATCATGATGGGCAAGCCCGATCCTGGAACATACGAACACAAACCGCCGCTAAATCTTCCTCTGGATCCATCGCGTGAGGCTGGAACTGTAAAAATGTTGGTTTCGTGAATTCGAGGTAGAGAAGTGGAGTCAACACACCAAGTCTCGGAAAAATTGCTGATCCCATTTAGCTTATTCTTGGTGGCCATGGTAAAATTATGAGGTCCATGGATATTCCAATAGTTTATGGACAATGAGTAGTCTTGTGCACGTGGTGACCTTGAAGAGTGTTGAATGGACTGGAGTGAAGAGACCTGAGTTGTGCATTGAGGTCTCAAACGGTGGACTTTGGCAGGGCGGACTTTGGCAGGGTGGACTTTGGCAGGGTGGACCGACCGGCAGCCCCTGTAGCTGGTAGGCGGGTCTGTTATTGGCCGTTTTTTGGAAGAGCTCGGAGAGTGGCTGAATATGATAAATTATCGGTTGTCGGAAGAGACGAAGATGTTGAAGGTTCAACTTCCATATGGTGCGATGGTGTAGCCACTTCCGGTACGAACTAAGCCGTTACATCGGACCACTCAAACCAAGCGCCATCTATCCTGACTTTCATGGACTTTCTTTCCACCTTCTTATGATCCGCTTTGGCCTTCTTTATGAGCGTTCTAGCATGATAATCGATGGTTCGCTCTCTTTCAGTCAAGTCTCTGTTAATGAAGACTTCCTTGCCTGATAAACTCATTTTTTTTTTGGACATAATGTGGAGCTTCGCTCTATACGAAAGAAGTTCGACTAATATAATCGGTGGTTCTTTATGAATAAAATATGCTGTGTCGACGACGTTAGTGAGGTCAAAAGTGTCCTCCAGAAATGTTTCAATATATCTTACTACATCTCCGACAACATTTAGCCCACGAATTTTTATATTTTTCTTCCTGGCTATTTTGTTCTGCTTCTCAAGCTCAGATGTCAAATGCAGAATTTGGGCATCCTTTTCTGCTAGTTTTATTTTCAAATTTGACACCTCATCTGTAACGTCCTTTCTCAAGGTCGAAATAGCCTCCAAATTTTCCTGGGTTGCCGCGTCTATTTTGTCATCAATTTTTTTTGAAATTGATTCTACAATAGAATCGCGAAGGACCTTTAATTGAGCATCCATGGTTTGGTCACTTTCAGTATTATTTAATATAGGCGCTTTCAGGACCGGAGGGGTAAAACAACGCTTTTTAGTATGAAGTGGCTCCGTAATAGCATTTACAGAAGATTCCGGCGAGCATGGACGTTTCGAGCGCGCAAAGAAATCCGGAATGGATTTCGTCGACTGGTCCCTATGCGTGTTCCAAGTATATTAGCAAAAATAAGTGAAATCCCCCCAAAAACACTGTGTGCAAAAAAAAGTCGCCAAGTTCTTATTAACATAACAAAGAAGGTGATCACAAATTATTACAGATAATTGTAGACGATGTTCTTTTCACAAAAAAGCATTGAAATCGTTAAAAAATTCCAAGTTCTTTCTCACGAAAAAACGTTTCTTCAACATCATATGTCACAATTTGGGATAGAACAAGTTTCAAATATCGAACTACCGAAAACGGGCATTTTTCGTATAGGGATTACCGACGATCCTTTATATAAACTCTTAACAGCACATAGTCCTTTGCAAAACTTATTTAAATTGAAATTAATTCATGCACAATAATTCTAAGCATTTCTTTAATAAAACTACGAGTTAATGACAAATATTAACAACTATTTAATGAACTTTAAAAATCAATACAATAACATCGATAATATGCATTTAGTCCCTTATTCCAAACATTCTACCACTGGCTTGTCAAAAACTTGGCTGCCCTTTTCGAAAAGTTTTAGGAGCGAAAAAAAATGAACTATAATTTAAAGTACATCCTGCCATGATGAAATAGCCTGATATCAAGCATCGATCAGGCATTACCCGGAAACATGCATTTTATATCCCGATAGATATAGCTTGCTATTATTCAAGAATATACTAAACTCTACATGTACCTTAAGAAAACCAGCGTTTTTTAATCGGTTTCCCATAGACAAATAATGTTTGCAATCGTTAATAAACAACGGTAGTTTTGAGCTGCTGATGCTTGAACACAGTATGAAAAGCTCTCGGCCCGGACTGATATCAAAGTGACGACATAGGCCTTTCATTATGCGATGTACTACCACCATAGGCGTGAAGGATGGGGCGCCGGAAAAAATGCCAAATGGAAAAAATGCCAAATATAAAAAAAAAAGGACAAAGGACAGGAAATTTTCCCCCGCGTTAATGACGAATATGTCTGTTTGCGGGTCGGCTCTCGGGTGGAGAGGTACAGGACAGAGACAGACAGTACAAGACAGAACTATAGGCACACACAACACCCACCCAGAGCCAGTCCCCCCTACCCCAATATCGGTACCACCAGCAGATTCGACGGTCTGTGCCTTAGCGAGTACGACGAGGGGGTTATCCCATCTTTATCCGAGATAAGACCCACGACGTACCGACCGCGGATAAGACGCTGACGGTACCGATAACTGCCGACGGGGGTCGGCAGCGGTCCCAAATTCGTACCTTCACCCAGCAAAGTTCCCCGGTTATTCCACACTGGACATAAGCAGAGAAAATTGCAGGACGGGGATTCGAACTCGGGCCCTTCGCGACGTTCAGTTCGGGCGGACTAAGACTGACGCCTTAGCCCGCACGACCATCACGCCGACAAATGCCAAATATATAAAACACATATAAGAGCAGTATATGCAGATATACTTATACACGCGTTTAGCATTTTTTCCATTTGGCATTTTTTCCGGCGCCCGAAGGATGTCGCGTTTACACTAACCTATTCAACGGAAGCAAACATTTGTGCGCATGGGCACAATGTCAATTAGTACAAAAGCGTATGAAACTTTTGACAGTGTAGACATTTTGCGTACGAGCATTTCCTACCGTGGAAAGGTCGGTTGGTATATAAAAAAAAGGATAAAGGAAAGGAATTATCCCCCGCTTTAATGACACTTTTAGCCTATTCGCGGGTCGGCTCTCGTGCGGATTGTGGATTGGTCGGACAGACATTCAAAGACATTACAAGACAATACTTTTAGACATACACAAGGATCACCCACCCAGAGCCAGTCCCCCCATTACTGCGCCTCGTAGAGCGACTTGACCCCTCTGTATCGCATTCGCACTGGGTTTGGGAAAACTACGGAAAACCCAGACAGATACAGTCGACGAACTACTTTATCATCAGAGTATACCCTCTGATGGTAAAGCAGCTGCGTCTCCCACTCAGCAATCGGCCTGCTATCTTTGCCGTAGCGGGCGCAACGCTGGTTTTTTTTTTGTTTTAACAGTCACCTTCCAAGTCACGATCCCCAATCAGGATGCTTTACTTGAAAGAGCGATTGGGCGTCGCGCCGACCACAGGGCAATTGCTGTCGGTTGGGGGGGGGGGGAGGGTATAATAACAATTCTTTTTCAGTATGATACTCGAAAGCAACCTATAATTCTCGCTGATGGTATACACCATTATTCTATTCCAATACTACAATCTAATAACTATTTCTAGGGTATTCCGCATTATTGAAATTAATTTTTTTCCCATGAAGAGATTAGGACATGTACGTAGTGCAAGAAAAAGGATTGCCAATTCGTCCATTAATATTTGTTTAATGTGTCAATTGATTAATTGAAATGTTGAATATGTCTTTAACCCCTTCGCTGCGGCGAGAATTTCGCAAAAAGTGCCCAAATTGCGGGAAAAAAAATTTGGTTAGATTTTACTGTAACTTGGTGTATAGGGGTTTCTTGGGACACCGATTACGAATTTGAAGTCAGATTTCGAAAATTTAAAATGGCGGATTCAATATTGCGGGCAAATTTTCAATTGTCTAAAAATTTAGCGGGACACTTGTTACTCCTAGGTTTTCAGGGTCGCTGATGACGAATCTGCAGTTACGTTTTTGGAAAATTCAAAATAGCGGATTCAATATGGCGGACGTCTTAATCAAAATTCGAACTGATTACGAATCTTAAATTAGTTTTTGCATGTACAATATTACGGCAATTTGTTATTCATATGTCAATAATCCTACTCGTGGCAGGTTGGCAATAGAAACACTCTCGTGATTATAGAATATTTATACTGAATTTTTTATTTTTATCAAAAACTATTTAATTTTTAATTTTTAACAAATCTATATTTTTAGTTTTTATAGATATTTTACAGAGTTTATTATCTATCCAGATTATTCCGTTAAAATTTTGTTATGTACTCCTGAGTTATCGTGTTACAAGTGGAAAAAAACACCGATTTTTGAGTTCAATATATTACAGTTTTTATTTTAAAAACAATTTTAAACAAAAATGTATAAAAACAGAAACAAATTGCACTTTGAAGACCTTTCTCGAACCTCCTCGTAGTAAAGTGTGCAAGTACATATTATATATCGAAGCTAACGGTGGAAGGCTAACATTAACCCGCGGTATTGGATCCGCCAGTTTTAATTTTCAAAATATATCATCAGATTTGTAATCAGCGACCTCGCAACCCCCTGAGTAACAAGTTTCAAATGATTTCATTAATTTTTAATGCAGAAATTGACCTAATACGGCAACATAGCTCATGACAAAGATTTTTACAAAATCGTAAAAACAACATATTTTAAGAACTTGTATCTTTTTTTTGACAACATGTTTTTGGAAAAGGACAACGGCATGTTGTTTGGTATACCTTAGGCTGGTTAGAAATGATCAAGTTTTTGAATTGGATATATTATTAATTTCATTAGACTAATTTATGTCATGACAAAGATTTGCGTTTTTGCCGCAGTCAGAGAAAAGTCCTAAATGACAAAGATCTTTGTCATCCGCAGCGAAGGGGTTAATAGTCACCGGATCAAGCTTCTCCGAAAAACTTTTCGAAAAGGGGAGCCATGTTTTTGATAAGCCAGTGGTAGAATGTTTGGAATAAGGGACTAAATGCACATTATCGATGTTATTTTAATGATTTTTAAAGTTCATTAAATAGTTGTTAATATTTGTCATTAACTCGTAGTTTTATTAAAGAAATGCTTAGAATTATTGTGCATGAATTAATTTCAATTTAAATAAGTTTTTCAAAGGACTAAGTGCTGTTAAGAGTTTTTATAAAGGATCGTCGGTAATCCCTATACGAAAAATGCCCGTTTTCGGTAGTTCGATATTTGAAACTTGTTCTATCCCAAATTGTGACATATAATGTTTAAGAAACGTTTTTTCGTGAGAAAGAACTTGGAATTTTTTAACGATTTCAATGCTTTTTTGTGAAAAGAACATCGTCTACAATTATCTGTAATAATTTGTGATAACCTTCTTTGTTATGTTAATAAGAACTTGGCGACTTTTTTTTGCACACAGTGTTTTTGGGGGGATTTCACTTATTTTTTCTAATATACAAGAGTTAATAGAAAAGTACTATCTTTAATGTGGTCTTCTACAAATTTTATACTTGATGCAAATTAAGAACGTATAGATCCTTAGCATTTCTTGGCCATGTTTTGTTTGTTATAATGTTGTCATTTGCATGAATCCATGATTTCCCATTGCGTAACATACTCGTGCCCTTCTTCATAATTGTTTCCGTGGTGGAAGATAGCACTTGAAACATTAAATGTTTTTCCACACAATTTCATTTTAAATGATGGAATTGATTTTATGTTACAATTAGAAAATTTTTTAATGTGTCCATTAGTATTCTGAAATAATGCAAGTTGCAACATCAAATCATTGTTAATTGAGTCTATTTCTATTTTCTAAAGTAAAAAATTATTTGAAGTACAATTACTACATTGCCCTTCGACGTGTATCCAACGAGATAGATTACTTTGAATTTTGCTTTTATGAACGGTTATACCATAACTGAGGCATAATGGAAACTGTTTTCTAATAACAAACGCTTTGGTTATGACTTCAAATTTGACACTAACTCTTTCAATGGAATGTTCTGTTCCATTTGACAATATAATTTTTACCGTATCAATTTCATAGCCATTTGGTGAATATGATATTGAAACTATTGTTCCAATTGTACCATTAACAAGCCCCAGTGTAACATTAATATTTCGTCTAATCATTACTGTTGCCCCGATTTTTACCGTAATAACTTTAGCAAGGCCACCAGTTCGAGAACTATCTTTGTCTTTTGCATTCAGCAGTTGTGATACTTTCTTCTTAAAGTAAGTAGCACAATCAACTGCATTTTGAGCAACTAGCTTAAACTCGTCAGATGAAATGTCTCTCAACATCGCCTCATTTAGGACATCACATGGGTGACATGTTGCGAGCAAGCAGTCAGTGTCAGAAGGTAACGTTTTAATGTATTCACATAATTCTCGAAGTCGATCGTTGAAATCAATTGCTATAAACGAAATTTTTCTGGAATTAATAGTCTCAATATCAGATTTCATGACTAACCCAATACGAATTTCGGATAAAATATTTTTGTACGATTCATCGTTGCGTTGGCGCATATTTATTGTCAATTCATCGTACGAAAACAAGTTAGCCCACAAACCTGCAGTTCCTAGACAACCGAAATGTTTTTCCATTTTTTCCTTTGATAATCGAACAAATGGAGGGTCTTCATGCACAGGCGGAAGTTGTAATAAATCGCCGAAAAGAAGGATGCACTTTTTTCCGAACCAACCGTCAGAATCGTCTGAAGTATCAAAAATTTCTAATAATCTTAAATTGATGAAATTTAATGTTATATTTGATATCATTGATACTTCGTCGATAATAATTAAAATGGCATCCTTTAATTGATCACGTATTACTTTCAACGACGCATCTGAAAGTTGAGTATATTTCGGAGTTGAACCATGCTCAACTGGCAACTGCAATAGCCTGTGCACTGTTAAACCATTTATGTTAAATGCAGCTATACCAGTTGGTGCTGTTACTGCGGTCTGTTTATGCACGACTTGTTTAATATAACTTGTAATCGTATCGATAAGAAAACTTTTTCTTGTCCCTCCTTCGCCACTCACGTAAAGGCGTAAAATATCATTTTCTGAATGTACGGCTGCAATAACTTTATCAAATATGCGTTTTTGATCAGTGTTAAGTTCGGATATCATCTGTGATACATTCTGTTCATTTGCATTTTCATCTACATCTCTGAAATCTTTCATAACTCCTTGAACTTGAATTGGTGCACAATCTACTGGTATGTTACTAAGATTACCTTCAGCGTCATCTTTATCATCTTCCATCAACTTTTCCTCAACCAACTTCTTCGCTTGTTCGTAACCTTCTTGAATATCAGTAATTCTTTCATGATAGCGCAATGCATCCAGAAAAGAAGATTTAACGTTTTCAAAGGATTCCGTGTACGTGTTAAATCCATTTTTAAGTTCATTTATATCCCTCCACGGTTGAAATAATAATAACAAAGAAAAGAAGTAATTTTCCGCATTCGTAGCTGCGTGGTATTTAAAGTGATTGATAAGATAACCGCGTGATCTTTTCTTTAAATATACAGAGTAGGCTATTTCGTAATATTCAACAGAATCCTTTTTCGGTCTTGTTTTCGTAATATCGTACCACTTAGCGAAATCGTACAAATTTAGATTTTCTAATTCAGTAGGTCTTTTCGGATAATAAGTATCAATTAAAGAGGGGCAAAAAATGTCAACTGACTCTCCTTCCAAATTTTGTATTTCTTTCTTTGATTTTACTTTGCGATTCCTTGTTATATTGACATCTAACCACCTAATAGTTGTATCGGGGTCAGTACCAAATAGTGGGTGGCCTAGGAGTGTGTCGGCAGCTTCGAAAGCTCCACATTCTCTATGATTCAATGCGCGTAAGCCTGCATTCCACAAACGATTGCAAAGCGAATTTGTGCTATTGAGATTTTCAAACGTGAGATCAACGTTTCCTTTTCCATGTTTCGAGACGTACTTGGTACAGTACCAGTTTAGTAAACTAGACTTCTCCCCAATAAACTGTAAGTCCATATTACCTTCCCACGCACTGAGAATTACTGGATTGTAGTCATTAATGATCTTTTCATTTTTTCCGCGTGGCAGATCGTATAATCTACTATTACTTTTTAATTTACGTCTACCAGACACTGAAGTTGCCGCATCTCTGAGAACAAAAGTATCAGTAACTGGGCGGGGAAATCCAAATCGACACACGCAGGTTGAACCTTTCTTTGATTTTTTACTACGTAAGCAATAACTGTTATGATTATGCCGTTGATGAGTTGTTACCCTCCGATATAGGAGGGGCGAAATATTTCTATCAGGTATTTTGCAAGTGACATATTTTTGAATAAATGCGGCAACTTCCTGGTTTGTGGATATTCCAAGCGTGGGAGCATTTTCTACCCAAAGTAACATGTGAAAATGTTGCAGGCCTCTATTTTGATATTCTCTTCTCCAGAAGTAATGTGTTATTTTTCCAATTGGATGATCACTTGACGTTAAGAAGTCAAGCATACCTTTAAATTTATTATCAATAAAACGAGATGCAGATACTGGATCATTAACTATGACTTGACTTGGAGACATTTTTTCAAAAGCAGGTCCATTAATATTTCGAATGTACTGAACTAAGTCATCCCAGTGCCACTCGGCAGGACTCAGTGTAAGGAACCAAGTCGCTGGTCCATAATGTTGTATCATACAGGATAGATTAGGCTTAGGCTTTCGCCAGTATTGTTCAGTATTACGCAATCTGGAGAAGATAGTACTCAAATTATCTTCTAATTCATCATTACATAATTTTCTAAGGTATTCCGCTGCTGTGATATGGTTACGCGGATTAACAACATTCATTTTCGTAAAAATACCTCCGTTTAATAGCCTAATGTTTGTTTCACTTAATAAATAAAAAACGTATTGCATATTTAATCGAAATTGTGACTTTGCAGACATTAATTTTAATTTAACGTACTCCGAATCGTGAAGGCGAACCGGTCTATCTTCGCACTGACCATTGACGCCGTACGGATACAAATCTGGGAAACACTTAAGATCTAATTGTTTGTGTCGACTATCTAGCGGTATATCATTAACTTTTAACATTTGATATAATTCAGTTGCAGTTTTGTTAATACGTTTATCATACATGGGATAAATTGTAACATGTGTATTTTGGGAATTTTTTTGCTCTTGTTTTTCAGAGTCATCTGTAGAATTTTTTACAACAGATCCCAGACTTCCATGTAACATTCCAATAGATTTAGATGTATAGGAATACCCGGATTCATTATTTGGTAGAATTGTTGAAACCCTACGATTTAATAGACTGCTGTATGCGGAAAATATTTTAGTTTCAATAGCATTCAGTGTATTTATAACTATATTATTATTTTCTTCAAATGATTGCAAATGCATATTAGTTTCAAAACTTGCCATTATCGGTGATTTCAATTCAATGTGTTGGGTTTCTTTATTGAAATGTGGAAATCCTTTCAACACATTATTTTCCAATATGTAACGTAAATGCGATCGCATTAAAAGGCGATCGAATTGTACATTTTCCGGCTTGTTTTGAAGTGCAAGCGAGACGGCAAAAGCGATAGCGAACACACCGCAATCGTTCGCATTGTTTTGATTTTGTACGACTGGAAATTGAATCGGGTTTTCGTGAAATGAATAGAAGGGGTATAATTGCCGCAGGTACACTAAATGATCTCTATGTACTTCCTGTAAATTCAACGAATCATATACGGTTATAGACACAGTATCATAATAAGCGCATACCCAGTGCGCATTTGTACCGGTATCAGAACTATGTAATATTTGGATGTGTTTTTCGTTTGGATTTACCGGAGAAATCTGTTCTGGGCGTTGCAAAAGAAGTGTCGATTGAGGGGAATATGCAGTACATTGTCTTAATATCCATGAGAATTTATCAATATGAGTATCCTGCAATCTACGACCTACAGATACATCGTTCAGTTCCTGCACACGGTGTGTTTTAACCCATTTTAACTCAAAGTGTCTCTCACTGTGAAAATTCTTTTAGATGTTGAATCTGGACACTTTTTAAAGTATTTTCCAAAAAAAAATCAAAATCTTTCACGGAGCCCTTTTTGAGAAAATCGATTTTTTAGGTTAAAAAAACATCTTTTTTATTTTTATTAGAAATGTATGCCTAGAATATTAATATCTTAATATTTATTAAATCTGAACACTATTCTAAATATTTTGCATAAAAAATAAAATATTTCATTAATATTATTAAAAAAAAAACGATTTTTGGGTTAAAAATTGTTTTTTTATGAAAAGTATGCTTAACATCAGAATAGCAGTAATATTTCGAACTCAATTATTTTGTTGCATTCATTTGTTATTCATGATCTAACCTTAAATGTTAAATATTTCCACGGAGTGTCGAAATGTCGAAGAAGTACGCAAGAACTCACGATGAAAATCGTTTACAACTGTGTTTGCTGTGTTTTCGTAGGACGAAAGAAATGTTCGAAATTAAGAAGATGCTAAAAGTTAACCCTTAAGGCGCATACGGGGGATCAGGATCCCCCAATTTTTGTTTAAAACGCAGCAGCGCTTAAGTGCCGGAGAGAAATGCCCCTTTGCCGCCATCTGTACTTTCTTGGAGCTCCCTACTAGTCATTAGAACGGTCGGTAAGCATCCCGAAGCCTTCTTTCGGACGTTGAAAATCTGGGGTACGTCGAGCCCCCGTATGCGTCACACGTAATACGGAGAAAGAAATTTTTATTTTTTATTAGTGTTTTTGGGTGTGCTTCCAAAAGAACAAACGTTAAAGTTCTCATCCCCATAATATTTAAAAAAATAAAAATTCCTGTGAAGCTTATTTTGTGGCATTGCCAATATTTGCAGATGGCATATAACTTCCGTTCGCGGCCGTTCCACGAGATCCTTTTAGACACTGAGATGATTATGCTGAACTGCACCAAAATAAAGGAAGGCCAGAAGGCACTTAAAGCCTTTGAGTGTCTTGGGGCATTATACCAGCATTTATTATTCCCGTACCTTACACAGAGGTACTCAATACATCCTTGCGATATCCTATTAGATTAGGCATTCAAGAAATATTAAAAAAAGACAGACTTTCTGAACCTCAAACTACGCAACGATCAAAATTAAATAAACGCCTGCGATGTGCCTTGTGCGACCGACGAAAAGACTCTAAAACCAAAGAAGTATGCGCTGTTTGCGAGCGCCAAATCTGTTTCGATCACCGCATTTTCACGTGCCCAGGCTGCTTCGGCACCGACTAACATTTTTGTGGATTTTTCTTTTCTCTTTGATTTTACAATATCTCACTCCAACTTCATTTTTATATACGATATATGTAAAATAAAATAAAATACAAGTGTTTTGAAAGGTTTTAAAGCATTTTTATTAATTTCCATTTCTGTCAAAAATGACTAACTTCACATTGCAAAATAAATACTGTTTTTGACAGCTGGTATTACAATACCATTTTTCACTTCAAAGTTCACTATACAAGAGTATCCAGTTCAAATTTTAGCTTAAAATATTAAAAATTAAAAAAGTTATGATACTTTACTCCAAAAAAGTCACTTTTTGTATACTTTCGTGCTACCAATTTTTTCCTGATCGAATGAATTGATTTTCAGTCATTCTAACCATTACAACTTATGAATGACGTTATAATGAACAGTCTATCATTTTTTTACAAGGAAATTCTAAACACTGTACGTTACAGAGATCATTTTAGACGTTGGGGTCACAGAGCCCCCGTATGCGTCTTATGCTATTCTGAGGTACGTGTGCGCCTTAAGGGTTAATATTGAAAAACTGTTCCCCAAGTATGTTGACAATGAAAGAATTCCTGGAGCTTTGTGCAGTTCGTGTAAAAGGCACGTGTATGAAGTAAAAAGTGGAAAACTTAAAGAACTAATATTTCCTGATTTGTCAAGAAAATAAAATTTTACTTTTTATTTCAAGAATTAAAAAATAGCGTTCGTTTCACACTTTCTGTCATGCCTTTCGTATCTTTTTTTTTAAGAAATCTATATTATTATTTTAGATGGAGAAAACAAACCTGTCGTGGAGAAACTTTGCACCGCTTGTTTTTCAGTAATAGCAAAAGGAGTTTCTCATAAATGTTCGTTGACTTCTCGCGTTGAAAATTTGAGTACTTGCTTGAGCAATTTATCTCCAAAAGTGCAAGGTCAAATCATTACGTCCGTAATTAAGAAAAAAGAAGCGTTTAATGAAAATACAAACGCACAAAGTCCAACATTGAAATCTGCTCAGCCTCGTGGGGGAAGACTTCTACACGTAACTGTTGGAACGATGATAAAAAACCCACTTAAACAATCAGTAATTAGTGCAGAAGATATGTTGACAATTAAATCGAACTTGAATCTATCAAATCGTGCCACGAACGAAATTGCTTCGGCCATACGTGTAGCCACAAAAAATAGAAAGTTTATTGAAAGCGGATTGCAAAACAAGCTGAGAACTAAACTCCATTCGGTCGATCAATATTTTGGCTGTAAGGAATTTAATTTTTCAAATATTGCAGCAAACACGATGACCGAAGATGTGAGAACGGTTGTAATTTACTGCACAGATCTACCGGGTTTTATTGAACGCATTGAAAAAGAACGACAAGCATATGAAACTGATTTGAAAGTAGGTATTGACGGCGGGGGTGGATTTTTAAAGATATGCTTATCAGTGTAATCAATGGGAAATGAGCCCGCTACTAAACGATCCACGTATGAGGAAGGTATTGCTGGCAAACGATTTAAAGACTCTGGCGTAAAAAACTCTTTTTACTGAGTGTGGCACCGAGTACGCAAGAGAATTATGTTGTAACATGGGCTGGTAAACTTGTTTTCGACATCTGCAATGTTTCAGCTAGACACACATGCAACCATAAAACACACGTTCTATTTACACCAGCAGCCCATGTTGGACTTTCCCACATAGAAAAACGAGAAGTTTATGATACTAGTACCGATTAAGACGGACTAGACCAAGCGACAAAGAACCCTTGGCGTCATAGCTATCGTTTAAAACTTAAAATAAACTTCTCGAAGATCAAAGAAAGAAAACGAACGTCTATTGTCAATAAGATTAAACAGGAAACGTGGGACAGCTGATTATTAAGTATGACGTAATTCTCACGACAAAATTTCGAAAACAACATAGAAGGAATTATATGTGTTAACACAATAATTCCATATTTTTCTTAATTATAAGTAGCGATAACTTTCGTTATATGTGATTCTATATTATTCATTTTTCTATTCCTTGCAGTAACGAACATATTAAATAATACTTCATTTTACTGGTCTTATTACAAACGCAGCTACGCCCTATTATTGCCATTATTGTTAATATAATATATGCGCCGCGTTAATTCGTATGAAACCATAATTAGGATTCTTAATTCAACTAATTATAAAAATAATATTATCCTGTTATACACACACATATATATATATATATATATATATATTACTATAATATATTTGCGAGCGTTGCGCTGCCTGGAATTATAATTAGGTTTATCAAGTCACCTAATTATATACTATAATATTTGCGAGCGTTGCGCTGAGTTAATTTGAATGGAATTATAACTAGAATTATTGACTCAACAAATTATATTAATAATATTATCCTATTATACATATATATTACTACAATATTTTGCGAGCGCTGCGCTGTGTTAATTGGAATGGAATTATAATCAGAATTACTAACTCAACAAATTATATTAATAATATTATCCTATTTTACATATATATTACTATAATACTTGCGAGCGTTGCGCTGCGTTAATTCAAATAGAATTATAATTAGAATTATTAATAATATTACTTTCTTATTTTTACATATAATAATATTTGCGACCAGTGCGTCTACAATTATCATTTATTACAGATGTAGTTATTAATAACAAATCGGAGATCGTTAGGTGGGAGGAATGACAGAGCTATCTTTCCTTTCATTTTCCTAGGGCATTAGGTCCGCCCATTTTCTTCCCATTTATCCAATCTAAGACACAGTTCTTCCACCTCCACCAATGTAAAACCTTAAAATGTAAAGAAGGGGAAAACTCGAACTCGCAACCGAGTCGACGAGTTTGAGCCCTGGAAAAGAAAAGCCAGTTCTTCTTTACTCGTCTCTTCTCTATTTTCAACTAAAAATTCTAAAATTCGGTAAGACAAATTTTATATTTCATTTTTCAAAGAGAACTGCCTTTCTTCTTTTCCTCTTCCAAACCTTATTTTACTTTCCAACGATTTCTGACCGTGGATGCCGGACAATATCCGAGGTACCACTAGGAGACCGTTTTCCTCTTTAAATCCTTTACAACTTTTCTTTCCAACGATCTCTGACCGTGGATGCCGGACAATATCCGAGGTACCACTAGGAGATCGTTTTCCTCTTTAAATCCTTTACCACTTTTCTTTCCAACGATCTCTGACCGTGGATGCCGGACAATATCCGAGGTACCACTAGGAGATCGTTTTCCTCTTTAAATCCTTACAACTCTTCTTTCCAACGATCTCTGACCGTGGATGCCGGATAATGTCCGAGGTACCACTAAGAGGTCGTCTCCAATATTAATGCCTTCCAACTTTTCTCCATTTCTTAAGTCGTCCTCCCAACGAACTCATAATCAACTGAAATTATAATTGTTATCATAAAAATAAATATATTGTTGTTTGAATAGAAATAATTTTCCAATTGTTTTATTCCACAATTTTTCCCTAACCCGGTCGTCCCAAGGTAAGAGGGACGGATTCAATTTTTAATCATTCGTTGTTTTCCTCACAACGTAGTCCTTTTTCGCTGGACGTGACAAAGGACTTAATTTTTGGCGCAGTCGGTAGGACCGGGTTTGAAAAATTGTGGATGAATCGAATAATATGTTCTAATCTTATAATTTCTTACAGGAATATAATGTAGTTGCAACCTGCTAATTAATATTATATGTATAATAAAGTTTTTTCCCTTTCAGACAAATTACAGTGAAAAAAAGGGTGTTTTAGCTATTCGACATAGCCAGTGTTCAAGTGCTAATATACTATTTCGCGTAAAAATAATATAATAAATCGCGAAGCTGCCAAGAGCAAAACCGCCGCTGAGTAAAGTCGACGCGCACACGCGATCGAAGTACCAATATTAAATTGTTACGAAGTTTTAATTTCCGCGCTAAAATAATAAATCGCGAAGCCGCCGTAAGAGCGAAGCCGCCGCAGAGCGAAGTCGTCGCGCACACGCGATCGAAGTACGAATATTAAATTATTAAAAAGGTTTAAATTTTCCGCGCTAAAATAATAAAACGCGAAGCCGCCAAAAGAGCGAAGCCGCCGCCGAGCGAAGTCGTCGCGCACACGCGTTCGAATCACAAATATTAAATTGTCAAAAAGTTAATTTCCCGCGTTAAAATAATAAATCGCGAAGCCGCCGTAAGAGCGAAGCCGCCGCAGAGCGAAGTCGTCGCGCACACGCGATCGAAGTACGAATATTAAATTATTAAAAAGGTTTAAATTTTCCGCGTAAAATAATATAAACGCGAAGTCGCCGAAAGAACGAAGCCGTCGCCGATCGAACAAAACTTACATTATATTGTATTAGATGTGATAATGATGATAATAAAAAAAAAAAAAATAAATTAAAACACGAAGTCTCGCGAAGTCGTGTAATAACTAATGATAGGGAATAGGAAAATTAAAGTTAATTTCAGCTTCTTAGTAAACTTATGAATGCGTAATTATAAGCTATACATTTAACAAAAAGAACGGTCAGTTCCGCAAACCTATTTCTTAAAACTATTATCAAAAATCCCAAGCAGGTTGCAACGCGTTTCAAGCTTTACATACATACATATATATATATGTATATATATATAACTATTTACATGTGCAAATTTAATTGTAACTTCGAGAAATCGTTATGCCCACTGCGAGTACAACCCATTTTTTTTTCTCTTCTTAAAGCGTGATAAATGAGTGAAGACGGTAAACTCACTCGCAATAAATATAAAAATCTTAGCGAAGAAGAGAGAAAAACCGCGCTAGTAGATGGATTACCTCAGGTGAATCAGCGAAACTTAAACAGTATCGAAAGTGAACATATAGACCCATTTCAAGCTTCCAGGACGTTATCATATTCTCCTGCGAAACCTGCATATTCCGAACAAAACTCAAATCCGGTTCCTGAGTCTGTCGTAGAACTAACTCCATTTGGAAATCAATCGGATAATTCCAGTGAAGATCTGGAAAATTTAAACCAGTCCTCGTTTTCACTTTATTCAGCATCTACGGGTAAATACGAGTTTAACGCCTCCGCAATGGCAAGTAACCAATATTTAAGCATCCGAGATGCAGCCGATACAATACCTGTATTCTCCGGGTCTAGAGATGGATACACTTATACGGAATTCGCGACAGCTTGTAGTAACGCCTTAAAAATGATACCTAATGCAGCAGAACGCGCGCTCACCAAACTAACTCTTACTAGATTAAAAGGTGAAGCATATGGCACCATGCTTGGCAAAGATCCCGATACTATATCCGAGATGTTGAATATTCTAAAAGGGATTCATGGATCCCACATTTCTACAATAGAGGTATACGGAGAACTAGCTCTTTTATGCCAAGGAAATTCGGAACCTGCTGCAAGTTACTTTAATCGTGCCCGAGCAATCGGCTACAGATTGAAAGAAGCCTACAGACAAGATTCTACGGAATTATCAACCGAAAAAATCGCAGAACTAGAGCTTGCCTGCTGTAAAGCTTTTATTTTAGGATTGAAACCTGAAATTAATAATCGAATGACAACGCGTGATGACTTAAACGAAGCCGGGCCCCAGGCTATACAAATAGAAATTCAAATTGAAAACCGCAAACGACTAATTCCACAAGCGACTACCGTAAACATGGACTGCAATATCTGTAATAGTAACTTACATCAAACTATGCAATGTCCAATTTTAGTTAAGGAACCAAGTCACTGTCAACTATGCGACAGCACACAGCATACAGCCAAGACCTGCCAGAAACGTGAGAAGTCCGGAAATCGAGAAAATCTCGAAACTCAGAGAAAACGCGACACATGTCAATTATGCAACAAAAATGGACATTTAGCCCGTGACTGCCGAACCCAAGGAAAAAGATGTCAATATTGTAACCAACTAGGCCACGCAGCTAGAGTATGTCGCAAGCGACTTTCAAATCAAGTCTGCGACCTATGCCGGCGCACCGGACATTTAGCTCGTGACTGTAATTACGGAACTCCAGTCAGAATTTTACAACCCAGTTGTCAAGTTTGCGGGAAACTTGGTCACACTTCAAATTATTGTAGGGTAAGCCCACCTTGTCAATATTGTATGCAACAAGGACACTCTGCGAAAAATTGCCCACGAATATCAGAACAACAATTACCGCGCTGTCAGTACTGCAATCAGAGTGGACATACGGCAAACCAATGTTCCCAAATATCCAAACGACAAGGGATCCGAGAAGCCTGCAGTTATTGCAAGAAACCTGGCCATACTATAGAATCATGTTTTGCGCGAAATCGGCAAACCAAAGTCTCTAACAACGGCCCACGAAACTCGGGAAACTTTCCAAGCCTCCCTCGTCGGGAGGCCATGCAACCTCAAACATCGCCGCGTGCCAACATTCGGATGATCGAATATCCCATGGAACAGGAATAATACAACCAGTGAAGCTAACCATAGATCGAGAATCTCCATCTATAAGGATAAACTGTCCCGATCCAATAGTACTATTATTAGATTCGGGAGCTGGCCCATGTATAATTAAGCAAAGATTTATCAATCCAAAAACAATCGATCAAACTCATGTACTTAAATTACTCGGAATCTCACCACAATATGTATCTACCAAGGGACAAACATTCTTAACCATATTTGATTACCAAGTAGAATTTCATGTGGTATCAGACGACTTTCCAATTTATCAAGACGGAATCATAGGGACATCGTTTTTATCCCAACACAAGGCTAAGATTAACTGGGGAAAAAAATGCTTAGAGCTCGGCAATTACGAGTACCCATTTTTTACCCCACCTCCTGCCTTTGTTATACCTTCACGATCTAGACAGATTGTTTACACACGAGTAGCAAACAGCGAGATAACGCATGGTTATATGCCTTTAATAAACTTGCCTAAAGGAATATTTATGGGAAATGCGATAGTAGAAAACCGGAATGGAAAAGCTTATGCACCATTAATCAACACAACGGACGTGCCCTTTTCTTACTTACCCGTTCGGATCACACTAGAGGAAATAAGTAAAATAGAATGTAACGAAACAAAACTTACCAAACGGAAACGTGTCACTCGTCGTAGAAAAAGGGCTAGACTAAAAATATCATCTACTAGGATACTCAAAATACAACCTGTATCCCGCCAACAGAAAATTAAGGAACTGCTGCGTTTGGATCATTTGAATCAAGAAGAACGTGAAGAAATAGACATCTTACTAACCCAAAGCGCAGACAGATTCTACATACCAGGAGAGTCTCTACCTTCAACGCATCTAACACAACACGAAATTCGTACAACCGACGAAGTACCTATTTACAAACGCCAATACCGTTTCCCTAGAAATTTGCGAGAGGAAATTAATCGCCAAGTTGAAGATTTACTGATGAACAATATAATCCAACCGTCACAATCGCCCTACAATACTCCTATTTGGATTGTTCCAAAAAAAGAGGATAGCAAAGGAAACAAAAGATGGCGATTAGTATTGGATTTCCGAGCACTAAACGAGAAGACTATCGGTAACGCATATCCGTTACCTAATATCTCAGAAATATTGGATCAACTAGGAGGAGCCCAATACTTCTCAATATTTGATCTTGCATCCGGTTTCCACCAAATTCCAATGAGCAAAAGGGATCAACATAAAACTGCATTTTCCACTGACCTTGGTCATTGGGAATTCGCAAGAATGCCTTTCGGTTTAAAAAATGCTCCGGCCACGTTTATGAATTTAATGAACGTAGTATTGACCGGACTACAAGGAATAGAGTTATTTGTATACTTGGACGATATTGTAATATATGCCAAGACTCTGCAAGAACACCGCAACAAGTTCTTGAATCTTGTACACAGATTACGGGAAGCAAATCTGCAACTACAAGCAGATAAATGCGAATTCTTGAGGCACGAAGTTACATATCTTGGTCATTTAATCACCCAAGAAGGACTTAAACCAGATCACAAAAAAATCGAAGCAGTTGCAAAATTTCCAACTCCCAAAAACGTCAAGGGCATTCGAGAGTTTCTAGGTCTCACAGGTTATTATCGACGATTTATCGATAAATACGCCAGAATTTCAAAACCACTAACTAAACTATTGGAAAAGGATCGACTGTTTGAATGGACGGAAACTCAACAATTGGCTTTCGACACACTTCGTCAGAAATTGTGCGAAGAGCCTGTACTCCGATATCCAGACTTTGAAAAACCTTTTGTAGTTACCACCGATGCGAGCGGGTATGCAATCGGTGGAATTCTTAGTCAAGGACCCATAGGCTCAGATCGTCCTTGCGCGTATGCGTCAAGGGTGCTAAACGCAGCTGAACTTAACTATTCAACTTACGAAAAAGAAGCTTTAGCAATAATGTTTTGCGTCCAACATTTCAGACCCTATCTTTACGGCCAGAAATTTACTATCGTAACCGACCATCAGCCGCTAGTATGGATGCGAACCTCTAGAGATCCCACGTCTCGCCTCACGCGATGGCGACTCAAACTAGAAGAATATGAATTTGATATAAAATATAAAGCGGGAAAAAGAAACGTAAATGCTGACGCCTTATCACGCAACCCAGTAGTTGAAACGATCTCTACCATCCCCTCGGAAATGCTAGGGCTCGACGATGCATTTCCTCACTCAAATGTGGCGAATGAACGTAAAACAACTGAGAAAATAAAAACCATACGTCAGGATTTGCCAACTAGGCGTTCTAAAAGGATCAGTAAACCTTCAATAATCGGACAACAGTATCGAAAGAGTATCGACCAAAAGAAGGAAGAAGCCATAAAAAAGGCTAACAAGGAAACACTGCCAACTAATTCGGCCAGTAAAAATAGTAAAGATATTGATGTTGTAGATCCACCTTCTGAAGCTATTCTCACGCCGGACTGTGGTCCAAATTGCGGACGACCACAAATAGAAACCGATGTCCCAGCTACCGAAATCAATGCTGCCGACATTGAGGAAATTGGTTCTGAATACCACCTCATAAATGGTGAAAAGGAAAATAACCACCTCCACCATTCGGAGGACGAATTAAGTGACAAGACAAGAAATTGTACGGATCAAGAAAGTGAAGACGATGGTGAATTAGACACGATAGAGAAGCTCATATCAAGCCAAAACATTTTTGAAACACGAGATAGTTTGATGATACGTAAAGACAATTCTGTATTTTTTTTTGATGAAGCCGGAAAGCCGATTGGCTCCGGTACCCAAGAATACACAAGGAAACGAGATCTAAGCGATTTCGGTCCCGGAGTAATTAGTACCATAAAACCCTTAAGGTTAGGCACCAAACAACATTTCGGCTTCTATTTGCCAGCTCTCAACCCCAATCTGGACATGAACAAGTTCCTAGCTGCATTTCTCAGGTGCAGCAAAAGACTAACTGAATTCCTGGAATCGTACAAAATTCAAAGCTTAAGCATCCCTTGCATCGATTTCCCCAACCGAGCAGATTGGCACAAAGCCCAAGAAATCTTAATATCGCGTCTTAAATCAATTGACACTAAAATTTACATATGTTTAGGGTTAGTAAAACAACCTCAGATTTCAGAGCGATTTGACCTCATCAAGGAAATGCATAATTCAGTAATAGGGGGTCACAAGGGAGTGACTAAAACCTACCATCTATTAAGAAGAAATTATTATTGGGAAAATATGAAGAAGGATATACAAGTCTACATAGGACAATGCCTCCAGTGCAAATTAAAAAAATTAGTTCGCGTAAAAACTCGCATGCCTATGGCTATAACAGATACTCCCGGCACCGCATTCGAAAAGGTAGCACTAGATCTAGTCGGACCCTTTCCACCTACCGATAACGGAAATCGGTGGATTTTGACAATGCAATGCCTGCTTACGAAATACTTTATAGGAGTAGCGTTACCCGACGCAACCGCCCCCACTGTAGCGGACGCGTTTCTAAAACGACTCGTATGTGTATTTGGCCCCCCAAAAATAGTTTTAACTGATCAAGGTAAAAATTTTTTATCAAATCTGATTAAAATATTAGCCAAACGACTTCGCATTCGACAATTAAGGACCACCGCTTTTCATCCTCAAACTAATGGATCTTTAGAACGATCCCACACTACGCTCGTGGAATACCTACGTCAATTTATAGATAAGGATTATGAATGGGATAACTGGGTGGAACTTGCGATGTTCTCATACAATTCCAGCGTCCACGAAGGAACCAAGAGAACACCTTTCGAATTAGTATACGCGAAAAATCCGATAATCCCCTCTGATCGACCCCTTCCCCAGTATGAGCGAATAGAAACATATGATAATTATCTAGTAAGGTTACTCGTTAGATTAGACGCCCTTCACAAAGAGGCACGCGAAAATCTTCAAATAGCAAAAGGAAGATCAAAACTATATTATGACAAGAAATTACATCCTGTCGAATTTGTTGCCGGAGATTACGTATTTTTAAGGAAGGGTATCAAATTCGGAAAATTGGGTGACTTGCAAGAGGGACCTTATCGAATTCTCGAAGTGTTTAATGATAAGAATATCAAATTAAAAATCGGAAGGAAGGAAAAGATCGTGTCAGCTGATCGTCTTATACCATCCGCCGCCCGAGAGCCCGACTCACGGCTCCCTAATGTTCAACATTGATTTGATACTAATCTAGTTTTATTCCTTTGTTGTTTGTTTAGTGAAAGAAAAAAGGAGAATTGAACTTATTGATCGTCGATTTTTTTTTTTTCCTACATATATCTATATATAGACACATACTGAGTAATTGCATGTATATACGTGCGTAAGTGTATACGTAAAGATACTTATACATTTGTACATACCAATATTTGTATAAATATATCTAGATATATTATAAAAAGAAAACAGACGAGAGAAATATGGAAGATAAAGGGCACATCATATACGCCGCAGGAGATGAACCCCCGGCGTCGCGCTTAGACGCACAACTTCATAGGTGGAGAATTCCCCACCTTAAGGGCCAGGGGCCCAAGGCCAGGAAAAAGGGAGTACGGGAGCAAAAATGCCGTTCTAGGAGGAACGAAGTCGCTGCAAGAGATCAGGTTTTAGCCGATCTATATGAAGACAATCCGGAACCTTCCTATGCACGTAGCCAACCACAACGCAGGACTACCGGGCAGTTGCCCGCAAAAGGAGACGGACGTAAAAAGCATCCTCGCAGAAAAGCTATTCCACTAAGGGAAATCAATTCAGGATCCGATAAGCGGAATGCATCCGGTTATAGTCCTCATCGAACGCGGAAGGACAAAAGATCTCCGCTTCCTGAACACAAAGAGAATGAAATCTCACATCTGAAACTAAAGGATACCGGGGCCATCCCGAAAGATTCCAGCTATTTACGACGCTCAAACGTACCAGTTTATGATGATACTGTAGAAGATCCCTCACTACCGACTAGAGGGGACTTGAGGAAATGTAAACGGGCAACTCTCTACGTTGACCTGAACGATCCATATTTTGGATTGAAAAATATGCGACCAGAACAATTGCGTGATCATGCGCCACCAAGACCACCACCTCTACCCTTTCCAGAAGAACCTTGGGAAACTGCGAGCATGCGAGGAGATGCATGTACCATTCCAATGTCAACGCCGCCTCGTATGCCCATTTCATTGGAAAACGAACCGTCATCTACGCGTGACTCCATAGAGATAGTTGGTTGTGCGAAACAATACATTGTTTTAGAAAGGTCAAATTGGGTGTCCGATACTAGCAAGGACTCAGAAATCGAGAAGAACATTGGAGCCACATTGGGCATCGAAGAAAAACGAAATCCAACCCCTACGAGTGAAATCGTTGAGTTCCAACCGTCGATGCCAATCACCGATGTGAAAGACTTATCCATGATATCTGATCATCAGATGTCGGAAGACTCACTATCGATCGACGAACATGGATCAGAAGCCTCGGGTCACAATAGTATATCCAACAATGATGTTGTAAGAACTATAGACCATCTTCTTAAAACCATCAGTAACGATGTGGAAAAGAACGTGAAACCAAAGGAATTATCACCAAAAATGCGTCTAACTGGAAAAGCGAGAAAAAGATACCAAAGGGTTCGACAGTTTTTGAGCAAAAGTAGCTCCAGAACCTCTTCAATGAATAGCCTTTCGGAACAACGCCCTCTGCCTCCCGTTCACGCGGATTTCATTCCAAAATGTTGTCCCGCCTGCGGATTCGGTATGTCCCTAGTATACGAGATAGACAAAGATTGCAAATTCTGCCCCAAGTGCGGTCACCGACTAAATTAAATATCACCTGACTAAAAGCCTATTCGAAGGAAGCTTGCATAGATCGGAATAATTATGGATAAAGAGACATACAAGATACAACGCACTTACGAATTAATTGATAACATTAGACATATATATGACTTCAAAATGACGATTAATAACACTAACAGACAGACGTACGTATTCATTAAGATTATTATATCACTCGAATGTTTAGTTGTTATATTTACGTATTTTTCACCATTTATAAATTTAGATTAAATATATGTATATGTAATTCCTTGTTGTTACGTAGTAAATAGAAAATTGTATCTTTTAGTGCACAATGCGAAACCAGTCGATCAAGAGATCTTCAAGAACATCAACAATGTCTTTCTTGCCAATTTTAGTCAGCTCACTCATCGTGGTAATGAATCCTCGTGTCCACGGATTAATAGCATACGATTGTGGCACGCCTAATGCTAACATGACGGTAATATCGCTGACTCAAATTGGAGACTGCGATATACCTGAACCTCGGGTGGATAAAACCGCCGTCTATATACAATTACTACAAATTCTCAACTATGGGAACGTCCACATCAGAACTTGTAGAATAGACGTATTTCGTGAAGTCACTCACTGCGGGATGCACAGTCACAGTTCCGCCGTAGCCCAGGGTATCGCTGAATACGTGAAAGATGTTAGTCGTGAAGAATGCAACCGAATGCATGAAAGTGGACGTCTCGTCTTTGGTTCCACCATCTTGGACGGACTGAAGAAAAATGGTACTACTGGATTCAGCACTGGTCTCGCAGGTCGAGTTGGTTTCGACGCAAAATGCCAGGGTACTCATTATACCGATCCATACGGTTCTTGGGACGATGTCATCGTGCAAGCTCGGGTTAAAATCACCCTCTCTGATTACGATGCTCAAACGCATCTACAGTCAAATCAAGTGATATTGAACACCGGCACTCGATGTCCTATTGATCGTGGAATGTGTCTAGACTCTTTTGGTAGCACAGCATTTTGGGACAACATTCCCACGGACTCTTGTAAATTCAACAGATACGGAGTTTTATATCAGGGTCCCGCCTCTAAACTGGTGGACGTGTCCAATACTTTCGCGGAAACCATATACACTGTTATCAGTCAAGATCTTACTTTCGCATTAGCAGTGGGCGGTTCAAAAACACTATGCGGTTATAATATAATAAAAACAGAGCATCCTAAATTGTTCATCTTAGAAGGACAAAAGGAACGATTCTTTAACTCTCCTGCTCCACCGCGAACTCACGACATGGATCTTTTCGCATATGTAAATAGTAAATTTATATATGTAGAAAAACACGTAAAAACTCAAGTGACTAATCTTTACCGAGACATCTTGCTGCACCGTTGTGCCCTAGAACAAGATCTTCTAAGGAACGCTCAAGCACTTGCAATCGTTAAACCTGAGGAGTTTGCCTACACATATAAAAGGGGGCCAGGATACATGGCAATAACCACCGGAGAAGTCATCCGACTCATTAAATGCGTAGTGGTCGAAGTTAGACGCGCTACGACAGAAAAGTGTTATAACGAGTTACCAGTGTATAAGGGAGAAACTTTAATGTTCCGCACCCCACGAACTCATATTCTAAAATCCGTAGGGTATGAAGTGCCTTGCAACAATGTATTACCACAAATGTTTCAACTAGAAGGACTGTGGTTCAAGGTATTCCCAACGTTAGTTGAAAGTCGAGCCCCACACATCATGTCTCCGCAATCTAGAGACACGTGGAAATACCAGAGCCCTGGAAATCTCGCTCGCCAAGGAATATACACTTCGGAAGATTTAGATAGATTAAGGGACTACATTATGAGTCCTTTTGAACAACCGGCCATCGTGAATCATCTGATACGTACCGTCAGGGGCGAAGGCGATAACTCGGCAGGGTTATCAGTTGGAGGTCTATTGGATACGGAAACGTTGCAACGAATAGCAGACTCAACCTGGAACCGTCTTTGGTTAGGTTTCAGTAACTTCGGAACTTACAGCGCCGGCTTTTTAGGCATCATCTTAATTGCCAAGATCCTAAAATTCTTAATAGATACCGCGATACATTTATTCGCTTTGCAAAGGGCGTTTGGTTGGTCTCTATACTTATTGGGTGCTGTCATGGATTCAGTATCCAACGTTCTATTACATCTACGATCATCATCCAAAACAAGAGAAACCGATTCCACAGCTCCTAAGGAACCAAGGGAAGAAACCAGAGCTTTATATCCAAGTGATCAGTTAGATGGGGTAATTATACAATCTGCCGCTACCCCCGCGTCGGAAATATCCAGACCATATGGACTTTCGTAAGATGGTTAATAAAGAACTTCACATTTTAATTGACTAAAGTTATGATAATTAGAGTGAATATAAACACAGTGAGTGGACTAGCAAGTGAGTGACTAATTAATGGCACAGTCAAGAAAGGCTAAGGTGCACCGGGTAACATGAATAACGGACTATAAGATAATCTGTAGCGTAATAACCATAAGAATTAGTTATAAATAATTTTAGTACCACTAATTGTTCCAAAACTATTAATAAATTAATTTTTAAATAATAAAACAAACGAAATTGCTACATTAGTACAGTCTAGCTTATATTCGAGATTTATTTCTGGTAAATAACTTCCCCGAAATCAATCTTAAAGGGGGGAGGTGTAACATGGGCTGGTAAACTTGTTTTCGACATCTGCAATGTTTCAGCTAGACACACATGCAACCATAAAACACACGTTCTATTTACACCAGCAGCCCATGTTGGACTTTCCCACATAGAAAAACGAGAAGTTTATGATACTAGTACCGATTAAGACGGACTAGACCAAGCGACAAAGAACCCTTGGCGTCATAGCTATCGTTTAAAACTTAAAATAAACTTCTCGAAGATCAAAGAAAGAAAACGAACGTCTATTGTCAATAAGATTAAACAGGAAACGTGGGACAGCTGATTATTAAGTATGACGTAATTCTCACGACAAAATTTCGAAAACAACATAGAAGGAATTATATGTGTTAACACAATAATTCCATATTTTTCTTAATTATAAGTAGCGATAACTTTCGTTATATGTGATTCTATATTATTCATTTTTCTATTCCTTGCAGTAACGAACATATTAAATAATACTTCATTTTACTGGTCTTATTACAAACGCAGCTACGCCCTATTATTGCCATTATTGTTAATATAATATATGCGCCGCGTTAATTCGTATGAAACCATAATTAGGATTCTTAATTCAACTAATTATAAAAATAATATTATCCTGTTATACACACACATATATATATATATATATATTACTATAATATATTTGCGAGCGTTGCGCTGCCTGGAATTATAATTAGGTTTATCAAGTCACCTAATTATATACTATAATATTTGCGAGCGTTGCGCTGAGTTAATTTGAATGGAATTATAACTAGAATTATTGACTCAACAAATTATATTAATAATATTATCCTATTATACATATATATTACTACAATATTTTGCGAGCGCTGCGCTGTGTTAATTGGAATGGAATTATAATCAGAATTACTAACTCAACAAATTATATTAATAATATTATCCTATTTTACATATATATTACTATAATACTTGCGAGCGTTGCGCTGCGTTAATTCAAATAGAATTATAATTAGAATTATTAATAATATTACTTTCTTATTTTTACATATAATAATATTTGCGACCAGTGCGTCTACAATTATCATTTATTACAGATGTAGTTATTAATAACAAATCGGAGATCGTTAGGTGGGAGGAATGACAGAGCTATCTTTCCTTTCATTTTCCTAGGGCATTAGGTCCGCCCATTTTCTTCCCATTTATCCAATCTAAGACACAGTTCTTCCACCTCCACCAATGTAAAACCTTAAAATGTAAAGAAGGGGAAAACTCGAACTCGCAACCGAGTCGACGAGTTTGAGCCCTGGAAAAGAAAAGCCAGTTCTTCTTTACTCGTCTCTTCTCTATTTTCAACTAAAAATTCTAAAATTCGGTAAGACAAATTTTATATTTCATTTTTCAAAGAGAACTGCCTTTCTTCTTTTCCTCTTCCAAACCTTATTTTACTTTCCAACGATTTCTGACCGTGGATGCCGGACAATATCCGAGGTACCACTAGGAGACCGTTTTCCTCTTTAAATCCTTTACAACTTTTCTTTCCAACGATCTCTGACCGTGGATGCCGGACAATATCCGAGGTACCACTAGGAGATCGTTTTCCTCTTTAAATCCTTTACCACTTTTCTTTCCAACGATCTCTGACCGTGGATGCCGGACAATATCCGAGGTACCACTAGGAGATCGTTTTCCTCTTTAAATCCTTACAACTCTTCTTTCCAACGATCTCTGACCGTGGATGCCGGATAATGTCCGAGGTACCACTAAGAGGTCGTCTCCAATATTAATGCCTTCCAACTTTTCTCCATTTCTTAAGTCGTCCTCCCAACGAACTCATAATCAACTGAAATTATAATTGTTATCATAAAAATAAATATATTGTTGTTTGAATAGAAATAATTTTCCAATTGTTTTATTCCACAATTTTTCCCTAACCCGGTCGTCCCAAGGTAAGAGGGACGGATTCAATTTTTAATCATTCGTTGTTTTCCTCACAACGTAGTCCTTTTTCGCTGGACGTGACAATGTAAACGTTGCTCAATTATGGAAAGAGTTAAATATTCGTTCGTTTGATTTCACTATAGCAACAGATTTAAAGCTGGCGAATATTTTGGTAGGCATAATGTCACATAGCAACAGCTTTCCGTGCACTTGGTGTTATGCACACAAAAATCAACTGCACAAATGCGGCATGTATCGAACAGTTGAAAATTCGAAGGACAATTATAACAAATGGTGTGAAGCTGGTGCAAAAAAATCACAAGCAAAGGAATTTTTCAACTGCATTAATCCACCGTTACTCAGCGCCGATAGTGATAAGAAAATGTTTCTTGACTTCATTCCGCCACCAGAACTGCATTTAATGTTGGGCGTAGTTAATACAATATTTGGAAGCCTTTTAAAGCAACATGAAAAAGAAGCATCAGAATGGGCAAAAGAATGTCATGTTCAACGGGAAATAAGGCAAAGTGGTTCAGCATTTAAAGGTAATTCGTGCAGAAAACTTTTACGCAAAGTAGACCTTCTACGAAGAGCATCGCATGTAGGAATTATGAAATACGTAAAAGTGTTTGAAGACTTTAAGAAAGTTGTTGATGCATGTTTCGGAAATGAATTAGATGCAACTTTTAAAACCTTTATTGAATTATTTAAGTCAAGTTACGAAGATTTGGGCATCAACGTAACGCCAAAGGTGCACGCGGTGTTCTTTCACGTACCAGAATTTTGCGAACAGAAGCAAGTAGGTTTAGGACGTATCAGCGAGCAAGCCATGGAAGCAGTACACCATGATTTCAAGACAATTTGGGAAAAAAATAAGGCGTCTAACAATCATCCGGATTACTCGCAGAAACTTTTACTAGCTGTCTGTGAATACAACAGTGTTCACATGTAAACAAAATTTTTACTTTAATAAGCCTTTCTTATGTTCGAAATATTTTAATATATAACAAAGACTCATTATTTCAAATTCAGTATATGTTTTTATAATAACTATTTTTACTTTTATTCTGATGTTAAGCATACTTTTCATAAAAAAACAACTTTTAACCCAAAAATCGTTTTTTTTTTATAAATAATATTAATGAAATATTTTATTTTTTATGCAAAATATTTAGAATAGTGTTCAGATTTAATAAATATTAAGATATTAATATTCTAGGCATACATTTCTAATAAAAATAAAAAAGATATTTTTTTAACCTAAAAAATCGATTTGCTCAAAAAGGGCTCCGTGAAAGATTTTGATTTTTTTTGGAAAATACTTTAAAAAGTGTCCAGATTCAACATCTACAAGAATTTTCACAGTGAGAGACACTTTGAGTTAAAATGGGTTAAAACACACCGTGATGCATTGATAAAATAGGCATTCTTGGAAGTTTTCCGTCATTCTTTCCACGTTTTAAAGGTATCGAAGGAGGTTGGCACGAATGTAGCACTCTTTTCTTCGCATTTCTTTTTAATTTACTTTCTTTAATTTTTGTTTCAGAGAACCGTTTTATTTCAGTTTGAAGAAACAAATCTTCCGTCGGAGTCAGTGCTGTTCGAGAAGTGTGTTTTGATAATTTCGAAGACGCGTTCATTGTCAGAAGAAGTTATAGAATTGTTAATAGTTCCCAGATTACGCGATTGATTTAAATTTATGTTCGAATATTTTAAATGATCACGAGCATTCGCTGCTTCTCGTTTACTAAGTCGAACATGTTTCAGTAACGGAATTTCTGTATCTATTTCTGAAGACATACAAAGAGGAAAATGCGTTATGTTTTTCGATTTCAAAATAATCGAAAAATGAGAACGCAAGCAAGTGCAATCGTATTTCAGAGTGTTTGGCTTAAGTCCGAATGCAAGCGATACTGCACAAGCAATAGCAAATACACCAGAATCTTGTAATTTTATATCATTTTCTTTGAAAGTTAAAATACGGGAAAAGTTGATGCAAATAAAACTTCTCATCTTTCAGTAATTTTCTTTTATTCAAGCAGCTATATGTGTCGATTGTTGCAGTATTTGGATCGTAATAAACACACGCCCAATACGTACGATTATTTTGTTTATCCTAAGTTGGCAATATCTGTATATGTTCATCCGTTGGCGAAACTGGTGCAATTGTATGTTTGTTTTTTAAATGAACTAGGGATTGATGTAAAATATCAGTACAGAGCTGAAAGACTTGTCCGAACTTATCAATATCCGCATGTTTCAAATCTTCACTATCAAAGTTGGAAAATTCATTTTTTGGAGCATTACGAGAAATACTAACGAGTTTTTTGTCTTTGAATGTATTTTTTCTTAATAATTGTTGACACTTTCGGGAATTGTGCTTTTGACATCATCACCCGTTACATTGCGTGTTTGTACCGATGTCTTCAATTCGAGTTCTACTGTCATTTTGTTATCAGATATTATTTTCTTTTCAGGCGTGTGGTTATTATTTTTACTACTATCCTCAGACACCTTCATATAGTGCTTAATCGGTACATACTCTTCTTGTCCTTGATCAGTACACATATTGTTACGTAAATCAGTGTTTTTATTAATATGATTGTCAATGTTACACTCCTTTAAGCGATGAGTGGTAATTTTGTCTGTTCCTTCCCGAATAGAAGACATGTTGCTTGAGTTGCTGACGCCTTCGGCGCTTATTAGCAGCTAACGATTTGTTTTTGTTTATCGTTTCCAAAGTAATAGTGGGTAGTGGTTTCCTCCATCTTAAAATACCAGGAAATTGTTCAATATTTCCACTTTGTAGAATATTGATCAAGTGGGAACGAAGTAAAACATTGCGATAAAAAACGTTTTCTGGTTTAACATTATACAAGAGAGAGACACAAAATGCCACCGCGTATTCTCCGCAGTCGGTGGCATTATTCTGTTGTTGAACTTGTGGAAACAATACTGATCGAATACGAAAGTCATGCCATGGGTATAGCTTCCTTATACATAATTCATGGTGTGGGTGAAGTCTTTTTAAATTCAGTGAATCGTATATGAAAATATTCGTTTTGTCGTAATAACAACATACCCAGTGCAACATACCTATATCGCTGGTTTCGGATTTTGCGACAGTTCCGAAAGGGGCAATGTTACCAAATAAAATTTGGACATGATCCTCATCCTTAGAAACTGGAGTAATTTCATTTGGCATTTGGATTTTCCACATTTCACGTGGGTTATAAACGGAAATCTCCCTTACCATTGCTTGAAATAGGTCAATGTGGTCATCATCGAAACATTGACCATTTCTAATCGCATCTGTCAATTTTTTTATCAAAGTCATTATTATTTGTGACTAAAAGTCTACTTATAAATTAAATATAACGTTGTACTTATAACACAGCGCAAAAAATGCAGCCTCAAGGCACAGCGCAAGAATGCAACCGCACGACACCGCGCTTGAATAAGCGGCAGCAACGTCGTTGTATTTATTAGTGAACAAATAACCTCTCAATAAATTTTTCGTAATCTTACCGCTAGAAAGAACAATGCTGAAACTTAATTGAGAGAAATGCACAAATACTGAAATTTGTACAAATAAACTGAATTAAAGCTTGACGCCGACCTTTGATGATTGATCATCTACAGTGTCTACAGTGCAGTATCCCACGTATAGTAGAAAACAGCATAGATGTAAGTACAACATGTATACGGATACTGGATAATATATGTCACAGTATCGCGCATGCGCTTTGAACGCGAGAAGGTTCCGATGCTCGCCAACCATAACGCACGAAGCTCACAATGTTCAAGAATTACATTAGCCCTTGATGCATCAAGCCCATGGGCTTTCTCTTTAGCGGAGCCAGCGGGAGTTAACTTAATAGGAAAAAAAGGTTCCCGTTACAGTGTAGTTCCAAAGGATGCGAGTTAAGTAGATGTCGCTGTGTTGATGAAAGGAAAGCGCGGCCTTGTCTATTCATATTTTGAAGTTGCTGCAGGATAGACCAGTATCGAATTGGTGCTTGGGCAGATCAAAACAACACACATTTATGGTATACATCCATTATTGGAATACAATTTCCATTTCAAAGTATTCAGTTTATTACTTAATTGTTTTGTGTACCATAAAACGTAGAGATTCAAGTATGAAACACATTTTTTGATATATTAACATTTAAGTAGTAATATTTATTTATGCAAATGGTCAGGGATGAAGAATGCCGTATTTTAGGCATATAACATTGACAATCAATGCATTGAAATAAACAGGCTTGCGGTAAGATGTAGCTAACCAATGTAACACTATTGATAGCTGCTAAAATATGAGTAGAAAAGGCCGCGCTTTCCTTTTATCAACGCAGCGACACCTATCTAACTCGTATCCTTTGGAACTAAACTGTAACGGGAACCTCTTTTCCCTATTCAGTTAACTCCCCCTGCATGGGCGTCGGGAAGCGGGACATAGGCATCCCATGTTAAAGAAGTAACTAGATCGGTCAAGTAATCGCGTGGTACTTAGACCTTGGCGGCCTTGCAGCAATTCTTCATTCTGATTGGTTATGTATTGTAAGGAATTAAAAAGTTATTATTACCGCAGGATTAATCGACTGATGATCTACATAGTTGCTTTTTTAACATGGGATGCCTATGTCCCACTTCCCAACGTCCACCCTGTATATGTATACTTATGCAGACATACATATGTATATTATATGCATTTATGTACACCGAAGCTCATTAATTCTGTATACTGCCATCAAGAGCACATATGACATATAGGATTGCACTTCTGACATTTTCAGATAATTTACAACAAAATTTGTTATTGTGTATAGTATATTAAAATGTTTAAAAATAAATTCCATTAAAATACCGAACCATCTCAAAATCGAAAATAATACAGATATGTCATCTGTGCTTCCGACGGCAGTATAAATGTAACTAAAATAAATATTTATTAATGCATTTATATTAAATTATTTATTTTCCAATTAATCACTACTACAATTCTCCGCTATTGCAGTTAGGAGCATCTGGACCTTCAATTTTCTTCTGGCCTTCCTTTTTTTGTTTTGTACCTTTGTACCACCACGACATCCTCTCATTGTTTTTTTTTCTCTATAATGCACAGAAAAATATATTTAAATTTTGCAATTAACTGAGGTAAACGTACCAATAGCAGAACATGAACCTATAATAGGGCAGTCTAATTGACTTGTCCGTTGTCTTCAAACAAGTGTCAAAATTGGTTATGTTGTCTAGTTATAGGTTCATGTTTGGCTCTTAGTACGTTTAACATATGTATAACATTTTGCTTATACATAATAAACGTACCTATTTTATTTTCAAAGTCACCATTGGTTTCTCCGTTGGCGGACGACTCTGCTTCTATCGGCTTAACCTCATTCTTATCTTCCACGTTTTAACCTATAAATTGTAAATTAATTATTATATTTAAAAACTTCATGTACCTTACAGTACATACTTTTTAATCGATCCCTTCAAAGAACAAAGGTTACTGAGTACTATTTTGCTGAGTCGTAATTAGCGCTGTTCAGAATTAGCTAAATTACTTGTGGCGAGAATTGAACTACTGAGAAGGGTTTCTCATACGAGTGTACAGTATACGAAGTTTTTCATCATTGTGTGCTGTATGAGGAACACTTTTCAGTAAATATAGTTTCATTTTCGCTCATAAATTAGCTTAATACGGCTAATAACAGAATTGTGAAAAACTTAATTCTCTATAAGGGGCTTTCATTTTAATCAGTCGATAAGGTAGACATGTGAGTTAAAAATTGTAAATCGATTGTTAAAAATTCGGACTCGTCATGGCCAATCGAAACCACTATATTTAATCACGTAGAAAATATCAACTAAATTAATTGGGAATTGAACGAGAATTTTCAGTATTTCGAAATAAGAAAATATGTTTTATTTTGGAAAATTCTCGTTGGATTATCATCCAACTTTATTGTTATCGTTTACGAAATCGTACATGTTGGACCGAATTTTCTGTATAAAGACCGAATTTAAACAAAATGATTTTTAGTAAGTGTTTTCAGTAGACGTTGTCTTTATCTAACGCCATGAATTAGACAAAGATCCAGCGATTACTGAAACTATGGTTGGGTTCTACTTTACCTACAGACTGCACGTACTCCCAGAAACCATCACGGCGACCGCGCATGCGCAGTTCGCATTTCCCTTTTGAGATGAATTGAAATTAAAAAAACCTTACAAAGGATACAATTCGCGTTCTCCACGGCAGTGTAGGTCTCAAGGTGTACCAGCAGGCGCGTTTGAAGAAAACATTTGTAAGTGTAATTTTTAATGTATTATTATTTTATTATATTATAGACAATCAAAAAGTACATAATTAACAATACAACAGTCCATCAGTTAAGTCATATTTTATCCTTCCTCTGGACTGCAAAAAAACGTAACGAAATTTACCTCGTTGCATGTAAGGAAAATATAGCCTACATTAAACGTAGTAATTTTACACAACTTGGGTTGAAAAATTACAATACCGCTGTAAATTTCCCTTTCATATTTGTAAAGTTTTTATTCTCTACTGTGAATTTACGCTATAAAACTTTCAATTAATTGGAAATTTTGCAGAAATGGATAACAGGCGTGAAGATCGGCCTCCACCACCACTTGCGGACATACCGCTCCCTCCGTATGGAGCTCCGCCACCGCCACCACCTGCGGACATACCGCTCCCGCCATATGGAGCTCCGCTACCGCCACCACCTGCTTACATACCGCTCCGTGCATATGGAGCTTCGCCACCACCACCACCACCGCAACCACCACCTAATGCTGGGGAGGTTCTGCACGCTGGTGGACCCCTTCCACCACCACCGCCTACACCTGATCAATACGATGGGTAATTATAAGGAATAATTATAATTATTATAATTACCACCAATATTACGCGTACCATCCGTATAGTAAGTAATGTCATTATGGAATTTTTCTTTTTTTGATAACTTGTTTTGTTTTTTTTTATATTACTTTTGGAATTAAAAAAAAAGATTTTTTATCTGAAACCTTGGTTCGGTAGTATTTTTGATGAGAAAAATACTTCCTGTGTAAAATCTTGACTCGACCTGAAATTTTTTTTAATTATATATATGATTGAAATTTTACCGAGATTCCCAGCAATCGGAAATCAATTATAGTTCATCGGAATTCGCTACTTGAACCACAAAGAATAAATATGCATTGATATGTATTAATATAATTACGATAAAATCAATTTATATACAATTATGATCATGTATTAAATTGCAATTCTATTTCAGTAGATTTCGACAAACATATTATTTATATACTTATTTGGATTTCAGAATATAATTGTAATCCACATTTTTTTATTAACATAATATTAAAGTATTTTTGGACTAGAATGCATTCACAAAGTTCAAACAGCGAAATAAAAAATTAGGAAAAGGATTTACTATTTACGAATTACTTATATGAAATTTGTAATTTCAGGAGGCCAAAATATTCAAAGAAGGCCTTATAGTGGCAGTGGCAGTGGCAGAGGTCGAGGCAGAGGAGGCAGAAGAGGAGGCAGAGGCAGAAACAATCTGTCAAGTGAAGAAGTCCGAGAGCTGAAACGCCTCGGACTTTATATGTTTAATTTGGCCAATCCACAAATTGAATAAAAAAATTAAAATATTAATAACATTAATTAATTGATTGAATTTAATTATTCTAATTACTGTTGTTTCCTCATTATTATTAAATATTTCATAAAGCCTACGATTTTAAGGATAACATAAACTGGGGTTAAGCGAGCACTTTTCAGAAAAAAAACCGAGCAGCTCATGAACAGTTATTTGTTAAGTGTAGTCTTATTATCACCTTTAGATTTGTACTCGATTGTTCACAGTGCTGACATTGCAACAATATTCAGTCTACACCACAAGAATTCATTTGCTGCTCACTTTGCCCCAATTTCTGTTATAAAGTTTTCGTTAGCTATTATTAAATACACTTTGATAACACCGAAGCCTCATTAAAGTACGCAGTTCAGCACATAATCGTGTCAATGAACTGGAAACCCACCTTAATTGCAGTCAGAAACACAAATACTATAACTGTATTTGTCGTCTTGGGGTATTCAACCAATAAAAAAAATAATATAAACTAACAAAACAATTTTTATTTTATTACTCAATGTTCACAAGAAAGTTATTAAAATATTGGTAAAACATAATAACAATTGCAAAAAACCTATGTTAATTCATAACAAGTATGCATTAGAATGTATTTCATATCATTACAAAGATTTGAAAAATGATTATCTTCATAGTATATCGACTACTCGTTTTAAATCAATATCTCTACCAAAAGTGAAGTTAGAAATCGGGAGGCAGAATCATAAATTTTTTGCTATATTATACTACAGTAAACTACCTAACAAGTACAAAATTCTGAGTAATAAAAATTATAAGCGGATCATAGCGAAATTTATGGATAGCATACTCGTGAAAATGTTTTAATTGAATTTTATTGTAAACATATAAATGCGGATCACGTTTGTTAATACATTTTTTTTTCATATTTAATTTAATTTAATTTTATTATATTTATTATTATTATTCTTTTATAGTTTTGTTTTTCCGTACCCGGTTGCGTACAGATATATCGATATATCTCAGCAACATACTGTTGATGCGTTTCGTTTTTTCACAAATTAACACAAAACGAGCACTTTTTGGGGTACACCATCCCGCACGTACACTGGTTTTGTAATTAAAAGCATGGTTAAGCCCAAATCCTCAGAAATATCATGAACTGAGGCAAAGCGAGCACTGTTCGAAGTAAACCGAGCAGCGCATGAACTGTCAATATGAACAGTTATCACTTTTGCATTATTATATAATTTCTATAGTTATTGACACTTCACCAAATAATACGGAGCATCCACTTGCTGTATAAACTCCGGCCCAGGGTGGCTTCGTTGCGGAGAAATAGCACAGCATATCGATTCATCATCATCCTACAGCTGTTTGTTCAAGGACCTTCCCTCATTGATTTTCTTCCACAAATTGACATCTGCCCAAACCTGTAAAAAAACACAACATTTTCACAAAGCATTTTATTCCACGGAAAATGACATGATTAATAAAGTAATGAATAAATAAAATATACTTATCTAATTTTGTAAGCTTGCAGTATCTTGAAAAGTACGTAAACAGTGCAGTCTAACCTTTTCCATTCGTGACAGCCGTGACAGCTAATAGCGAGCCGCGAAACCTAAGATGTAGACCACCATATTGAAATTCGATCGAGAATCGAATCGCGGTCGCAATGTTCTCGATTCTTGTCGCACTCAAACTAAACGGCATCTAGCTGTCTCTATGTCCCATAGCAGAGGAAGCGAGTGTCGATCCTTCTCGCTCTCATGCTAAACGGCATTTATCTGTCTCTATGTCCCAAGTTCCAAAATCCGATGAAGGAGAACAATTTTTGATCGTTGAAATCATGAAAAATGACACACAGCTGATTGATATCTCACGAACCACTAAACCGATTTCAATCGGACTATGCTTAAATGAAAGATAAAAAAAAATAAAAAATACTAGGCATAGCATGATTAAGAAATTTTCTGGAGGTGAAGCGTAGACGAAACATATGTGTTCAATGTTGTGACAGTTCAACTATGTTAGCGGTAAAGGAGTAGCGGTCGCCGCGCGCTAAGAACTTGGCGCGACGATTGACCGCTCCTCTTGATTTGTTGTATAGTGCACTTTTAATCACAAATGTTGAACAATTCAAAATGGCGGATCCAAGATGGCGGATGAAAAATTAAAACTACATTTTTCAGAATTAAAAAAATACTGTCATATTCTACGCAAAAATTAAAATAGAAATGCCCTCTTGCACTTTTTTCATTTAATGCGTTGTTTTCTAGAAAAAAAAATTCATGAATATCAAATTGTTTGTTGCTCCTGGTAAAGCACAATCTCAAACTGCGACATGAAGCGATTAATATCAATGGTGTAGAAATGCGAATGATATACGGAAGTTTTGGAATTAAAAATGAAACTTCACCAAAATAGGTAAAATTCAAAATGACAGACCCACAACGGCCGATGGAAAATTAAAACTGAACATTTTTGAATCAAAAATACTGCCATGTATTACGGTAAATTTTAACTCGATCTGCTCTCTTGTTTGTTTTGCGATGTAATGCGTTATTTATCAACCAACACTATGAATATTACAAGCGAACCCGTATATCTTCGTATCTGATTACGCATAAAAAGGTGCATATGCATCCACGCGCAATTTCAACATAATTTCTATTATTATTTTAATACGGCAACTTTTCCGTGTTCGAATTTTCACGATATTACGAGCCCGCGTTTCGGCTCGCGGCCTTCACAATTTACTTTATTAAATAACGAAACTGATTCTTTAGATAGCATTCATCATTGCGACGTATTTTTGCAGCCTTTGGTGCCAGTTTATCGATTCAAAACGCTCGAGCTGAGACAATAAAAAACTATCATTTCCAGTTCGTGCGTCATTTGGCGTCGCTCGCAGTCGCTCGCCACGCCGTCGGTCGCCATTTTTCACCGCAACGTTCGAAAAGTCAGCCATCTTGAATTTATATACAGCATCACGTCGTGAAGTGACGTCACAATATTCTTCCCAAACGAAGCCTGCCGACGGCGTTACATCAAAAATTATTATTCCTAAATTTGATGGACGCTTTGAACATTGGAACTTTTTCAGTGGTTATTTCACTAGTCTCGTGATAAATGATTCATCGCTTGACGACTTCTAGCGTTTTCATTATTTAAAAACATCACTGGCTCTGAAGCCAGCTGCTTTAATTAACTACATTGTATTAACCTCAAATGCATTCATTGAAGCATGGCAAGTCCTCAAGACGAGATTCGAGTGGAAATTATCGATAGTGAATTCGCACTTCGAAAATCTATTTTCAATGTGATCATTGTACAATGAAACTAGTAGGGGTCTTTTAGCTTTACATGACAAGTCGGTTGGATCATTAGCGGCTTTAAAAACTTTGAATTCTCCTACTGATAATTGGAGCGCCATATTAGTATATTTGTCAGTGCAAAAACTTGATGCTGAACCAGAAAGGCATGGGAACTTAGCCTGACGTCTTCGACACGTTCGATCATCTTAAAGACTTTATATTAACACAGTAGAGACTGACACCGCAAAAAGATCAGCCTCCAACTTTAGCGCTGGATCGGAAAATTCCAAGCAACACGTGCAAACTCTCACTGTAGCAACTACCTCGGGTGTTTGTTGGTTATGTCATGTTTTACGACGTTATAGGAAGTTTAAAAATGTCTCAGTATCTCAAAGATTTGATGTCGTTAAACGTTAAAAATTATGCGTTAATTGCCTTTCGAATCATACTTTAGCACCATGCCCTAGTAAATTTTCTTGTTTTAGGTGTAAGAAAAAACACTATAGAATGCTGCATCAATCGCAGGAGGAGGAACCGACACCATCTGTATTCTGATCGATAAATGCAACTTCTTCGATGTCGTTTGAAACACCCTCGTCATCAAACGAGATTAGGACTCACTTTGTGTCAGGATCTTCAGCAACACAGTCATCAGTGATTTTGGCCATGGCTACAATTATGGTCTATTCGTCGAACGAACGATCCATGAAGTTGCAACCCTTCATTGATCCCCGATCAACGGCGAGACTGGTATCGCAAATGGTGGACAAGGCCCTTCAACCGACCTGGTTCCATCGATCAACGAAAAGTATCAGGCGTTGGTAACGGCTTAACCTATTGTCTTCAGTGGTGCGTGGAGAGTGCGAAATCCCTCAACGTGAGACTGTGTCATGAAACCAAGGCGTACTTTATTGTCAATTAAATAAACTTATAATGTCTGAAATTAATAAGTACGTTAAATGTTCTTATTCCTGTTAATGTGCCCTTATACGACGGTAAGATCCTGGCCTCATCTCTCGTCGGCAAACACACGCAAATTCATACGGCGTGAGTGAATTTTGCAAGGACGAACATAATTAAAATTACGTTGACGGTCAGACGTTGAAGGCGAAGAACTAGAAGGAGCGTCGGTCTTCGCAGGCAGGAGACGATTGTTAGGACGACGGGTAGGTATCAACAATTTGCAGTACTCGTTGTACCGGATCCTCAAGCAAGGTCACCAACCCCATTCATGATGCAGTATGCAGCTTCCGCGTGCTCATATTACACTCGCAGAAATATTTCTCCCCATATTCCGTCCGAACCTGCAGCCTTACAAATAATATTTTAAACTACATTATTTAAGTGTAATTCTGTGGCTGAGAAAGAGACAGCAATGGGAGGCTTCGATGGTACGGTTATTATAAAGTGATTGACGCATTTTGGGTCCGGTATTAACCCTTTTCGTCCCAAAAGTCCGGATATTTACTCCGATATTCACGTTTATTAAATCTACAAACGTCATAGCACCAGGTATCAATGCGCATAAGATGTGTTGCACTCCATTTCTACAAACCAATCACTGACAGGTCACAATCGTATATACTAATTTTCCATGTCACACGTACGTAATGATGCGGAAAAATATAAAATTCAGTGAAGATCAGACAACAAAATCTATAAAAACCTGTCGTACGTAATTAATTTGAGGTTATGAATGAGTCATGATGAAATTAGGTATTCACAAATGATAATAATTACTTTTTCATTCTAATTCTCCATGATTTCAACCGTTACTCGGTCAAATACTCGATATTTGTGCCACAAAATATAAAATGACAATGTGCAGACGTCATATTGAAGCCTCCATTTTGTTTTTTGAAAAAATTCTGACGGGACACAAAAGACGCTATTAGTAGGTTTTAAAATGGTCAGCATTGCCTTTTTCAATACCAAAAAAAGCGATTCTGGCGAAGAAACGTAAAAAAAATAAGTATTTTTTTCAAAAAAATGATCATAACTTTTTTCTTTTAAATTGTCGGCTGATTCTGTCCAAAGGAGGTCCAAATATATCGATTTTAATCAATTTCAATTTTTCTAACGCCGTTTGGAACAAAAGATACAGCGTTGAAAGTTGTGTCCAAATTCCAGACTTTCGGGACGAAAAGGGTTAACTTGGGAACATTTGAAAAGAGGTTATTCAGTCTATGTGGGTCCCAAACTTCCAGTGGCATCTCTTGTGTTACTTTTCTTGAAATTCCAAGATGATTTATGAAATCCCATAAATTTTTATCTGATGAATTGCCTTTCAGCGCACAATATGATTTTTTTCGATTCTCCCCATCCTAGTAACTAAATTACGAAGCTTTTTTTTGATTATTGCATATTATTTTCCAATTATGACTTTTTCTTTCTAAAACTTTTAATTGTGCCGGTGATCCAAGGAGCATGGGATTTAGATACACTTACAGTGGTTAAGCTTGAAGATCTGGAGCGAGACGCTGAGTCCCAGAAGCAATTGAAGTAGAGTCGAGAGTAGGTACTTCACGAAAAACACCTTTTCAGTATCTAATGCTGTAGTTCCAGTTAGAACGTATATATTTCGTCTACGCCTCTCCTACAAAGAATTCCTCATTCAGGCTACGCCCAATATTTTTTATTTCTTTTCATATTTAATATAAGCCTAGTCCGATCGCATTCCGTTCAGTATATCGTGAGATGAATTATCAATTTTATGGGATCAATATTTCACGATCGAAAAGTTTTTTCATCATCAGATGTGGGCCATGAGAGAGAAAGGTGTATACGGTGTATAGCGTGAGTGTGACTAAGGTCGACAAATTTACGACCGCGATTCGATTCTCGAATCTCGATCGAACCTTAATATGGCGGTCCCTGTCACATCATTCAAAACAAGCGAAAATTCTATGTGCCGTCTATATTTGTTGACATCTGTTTCATATCGTGGAATTTAAGAATATAAATCTAAGCAATTAATTGAATAATTGTGTTCTGAATATTGGAATGAAACAGAAAGAGTAAGTAAATTAGTATTTCTTGATTGTCGGAGTAACAGAATTGAGCGGCCCAATTCCCATATAACTCGATCGACGCTGGAAGGGCCGCCCGGTTTGTTCAACGGGGAGAAAACGTGCATTTTTTGAAAATCGATATTTTGATTTAAGAAAAATACGTTCCTCTAGAGAATTGTAAACCGAAAAAATTTTATCTCAGAATTTTTTAAATATAATGAATAGTTTCCGCTTTAAAAAATAAAAACAGCAAAATTTTGAACGGTAAAATCAATTACATTTTAAAACATAAATCGTCATATCTCTGACAATTATTGATAAAATTGTTTGAAATTGACGCCGTATACGGGTATATCTTAGCGATGCCTATAAAATAATAAAATATTGTGTAACCATGACTTCGTGTTCATATTTATAACAACAAAATCATCGTTGATGAACCGCTCCGGGCCCTGAACATATTGGATAATAAGTAATGTCGTTTACTATGTTACAGGGAACCGATTGGCCTAGGGCCGAGCATAGCCAACAAAGGAAACACGGAGCGAGAGGGAGAGAAAGAGAGAGAAAGAGCGGCCGCGGACTCGCGGAATTTGGAACCGCGGCAAAATCGGGAGGACCGCGGAATTCCGTCACTCGTCCCTTGGCCGTAACACGGGCGTGATCGTCTGCAGTTTCTATCTCAACTGTGGCCTCGTTCCGGCGATAAAAAGTGCGGTCGTGCTATTGTGTCCGAGGAACTTCGTGATAAGCGATTAAGCCCGACGGACGAATCGGTGCCCTTGGCCAGGTTTTGCCAGAAAATCGAGTAAATACCGGCGAGTTGCCCGCCTAAAACGGTAATCTCTCTGTCTTCCTCACTCTCTCGCTCTTATCCTTCAATTTTCTTAGGCGAATTTTTATTTCCGCGTTCGCGACTATTTTAACGGTGGCGAGGCTCGAAAAGCCTGCTTTTTCGATCCCAGTGCGGTGGGACCTTGCATTATATTTGTATATATTTTTTTTGTTAATTATAATTGAATAGATTGATTTTATCGACTTTGAACGGTGTAATTATTTTTGTGTTATGTAATATTTGATCAAATCACTTTTGTGTTTACGTTAACGGCCGTCTCGTCTCTCACCGCGAGTGAGCTAGTCGGTGGACGGGAATTTCACCGCGGGTTTCGTCCCTACCAGGACGTCCGAGAGCTTCAAATTTGGGCCATCTGGGGACCGTTGTTCCGGAGAGTATCCCAACAACGTGGAGTGGCCATTCTGGCCCATCGTCGTTACGATTCCGCGGGGAAACCCGTTACAATTGTAAAAGTTAATTTTGGTAATAACAAATTAATTTTTAAATCTCGACTATCGGAATCCACGTATGGACAGCTTTGCCTTCGAAAAGTCTGTGGGGCACTTTCGATTTCAAAAAACTTCGAGCGAGAGATTCGTTCCTTACAATGAAAGGAAGTTTTTTTGGAAAAATTTTCGGTCGATTGGAGTTAAATTCACCAAGTGATGGTGGTTCTAAATAAAATACGCGGCGAAGCTCGGTAGAGCGATATTATTCAGTATAAAGGATTCGCGGCCAGCGAATTCAACAATTTATCTAATTTTTATCAGAATTTTATTTATGTTATTAAGAAAGCATTAGGTTAAAAAAAAATAATTTGTAAAGAAGTGATATAATCATAAACTTTGCAGCTTCTTAAGAACAATTTTTGTTTATGTATACCTCTTAAAAGAAATGTTTCTGAAATAAGAATATAATACAACTGATTATTTAATAGGAGTTTAATTTATTATTCATAATATTACATGATCAAAAAATTGTGCAACTATATAAAAAGATCGCCATATGGGACATTCTTTTACAAATCGAACACTCCATATTGGGTACCATTTTTAATTTGCTTCTAAATTTTTTTATGCGTTCCTTATACAAAAAAAGTCGTAACGTGTTTCTGGATTTTTTTTTTAATCAATATTTTCGAACATATGGCGGTTTGAAATTTGTAATACTCTCCAATTCTGCACTGTTTGAAATTGCCATAACTCCGGTTCTATTTACCCGATTGACTTCAGCCGGGGCTCGTTTTAAAGGTAATGCAATTGTCTTTATTTCTATATGCGTAGTTTTTAAAATTGTTGCTAAAAAGCGATTGTTATAAACAATTGAATATTAGAAAGTCCATTTACTGCTCGAGGCCGACAGTATACAAATTTTATTATTGCACCATTGAATTCCTCGGGAAATTTCCTACAAAAAACATATTTTTCCAGAATGGCGATTTTACATCTACTATGTCAAATAAATTAATTTCCGACGGCAGATTACGCTCCGTAGCGCGTGGCGCTATGGCAAGACGAGAGAACACACGTAACGAGTTGCGCAGTACATGCGTTCTTCTAGTAAAGGGTACAAATTGTTACAAACATTACTAGTGTGGTATTAATAGTAATAAAAGTAATAATATAATTATAATAAGGGATAACGAAATATTGATCTGTTGTACATGACGAAATTTATAATGAAATATATTTAATCTATTATTAATATAATAATGTTATAATAAATTAAAATACGATCCCGTCCGGTAGTTATCGGCACGGTTAGCGGAGATATGTGTGGTAGTTGCGTCTTTAGTACTGTATTCTTTACCTAGAAGTCATTGAACTGTTGACAACAGCAAGTAAACAGCTAATACATATTTGCCTGTTGAATTTTATATACGATTTGTGTGAGCATAAATAAAGGTTTATCGTAAAACGGATACAGTGACTAAATCTACTTTTAAGGTTTATATTGTGCAATAAAATGTAAGTAATATAGTACTTTTCAATAATTAAATGTTTATTCAGTACGTTTCTTTAATAATTTGACATGCATAATATATTTACTGTAGTACTGCAGATTGAATTATGCCTAAAGTACCGCAGAAATCTAGTCTGTCAAAACGAAGGGGTGATTCATGCTTTAATCTGTTTAGTTTACCAAATCATTCATGATTCTGTAACTTATGAGCAATGGACACACGTTGATAGAACGACCTTACAGACTATTATATCTCCCGTAGACGAGTATTTAGCGATTCTGGAAAAAGGCTTAACAAAATTATTGCGGCATGCATTTCTTGTAAACAAACAAAATGAATTTTCGAATGATAAAAAACAAAATTTATCTCGAAACGAATGCATCGTCATCTGCGATTTTGCAGAGAACTATGCCTTTGTTCTTCAAAATTCTGTTCAGGGAATACATTGGAATAATGTCCAGGCAACAGTCCATCCATTTGCAATATATTACCGGGACAAGAGTGATGATAAAATAAGAATGAAAAATTTAGTAATTATTTCTGAATGTTTACATCACGACACTGCTGCAGTTTATGTTTTTCAGAGCTGTTTAATAGAATTTTTAAAAATACATTTAGTGGGAACTGAAAAAATAATCTATTTTTCTGATGGAGCTAGCGCACAATACAAAAATAAAAAGAATTTTATAAATCTGTGTTATCATAAATTTGATTTTGGTATTGAGGCTGAATGGCATTTTTTTCCAACATCACATGGAAAAGGACCTTGTAATGGATTGGGTGGGACTTTAAAACGTTTAGCTGCAAGGGCTAGTCTCCAAAGGATTGATAAGCCTATTCGGACACCACAAGAACTATTTACTTGGGCAAATGAATCACTACCAAATATAGTTTGTAAATATACAACTAATGACGAGTATAATGATGCCCAGATTACATTGAATAAGCGTTTTCTACAAGCTAAAACTATTAAAGGCACATTAGCATTTCATACTATGATACCAATAAACACAAGACAGCTGCAAGCGAAGGTTTTTTCTTTGTCTGATAAGTGGACGAATGTAACAGTACGAAGCAAATAAAATGATTGCGTCTACTTTATTCCCATAAATGACTTTCAGTTTATTAACAATATTATTATCCATTATAACATATGACTTTTATTACTATTAATACCACACTAGCAATGTTTGTAACAATTTGTACCCTTTACTAGAAGAACGCATGTACTGCGCAACTCGTTACGCGTGTTCTCTCGTCTTGCCATAGCGGTACGCGCTACGGAGCGTAATCTGCCGTCGGAAATTAATTTATTTGACATAGTAGATGTAAAATCGCCATTCTGGAAAAATATGTTTCTTTCTTGTAGGAAATTTCCCGAGGAATTCAATGGTGCAATAATAAAATTTGTATACTGTCGGCCTCAAGCAGTAAATGGACTTTCTAATATTCAATTGTTTATAACAATCGCTTTTTAGCAACAATTTTAAAAACTACGCATATAGAAATAAAGAAAATTTCATTACCTTTGAAATAAGCCCCGGCTGAAGTCAATCGGATAAATAGAACCGGAGTTATGGCAATTTCAAAAAGTGCAGAATTGGAGAGTATTACAGATTTCAAACCGCCATATTTTCGAAAATATTGATTAAAAAAAAATCCAGAAACACGTGTTGACTTTTTTTGTGCAAGGAACGCATAAAAAAATTTAGAAGCAAATCAAAAATGTCGACCGATATTTTTCACGAAATCCGTTCGATTTGTAAAAGAATGTCCCATATACAAAGCACGAAGTAACTATGGTAAAAATGGTTTTACAGTTATTTTTGTCGGAAAAGATATGTAAAAAAAAAATTATATTTTAAATTTTGTTTTCATATTTATTAGCCATTTATAATAGGTTAAATATACTTTTTAATGGGATTTTTATAATTTTGTTTTAAACGATGTTAAGGATTTCTATGTTCTTTACTTAGAAGAAATTTATATGTTTAAAATGACTATATCACAGATGGTATATTTATGCTAACTATTGTTACGTACAAGTCCTGAAAAGGACTTGCAGTAACAATTAAATATTACACAGTGGATTTTGGTTTTAATTATTCACTTATAAGGTGCGTTACGTGGGTCGTACATAAAAATATAACGGAACAAGGTGATAGTTTTCGCGGAATGGTCCAAGTCGCGGAGAACTATTTCGGTTCGGAGGAAATGTTCTTAGTCCGAGATTTTAGTGGACTCTGTCACGGATGGAATTTGACTGACTGGCCTACGAATTTCATCGACCAGGTAACCTCAGGAAAACGATAAGGTAGCTCGTGATGGGACGCTGGTCTCGAAGAGAGCTTGATAAGAGGATAGCCTGATGAGAGACTTTCGTAAGAGGTCTGATAAAGCTCCCGTGTTCAGAGACCGGACGTATATTTCGACATCGTTCCTTTGTTTTATGCATCGCTGTCGAAAGAAGCGAGGCGTCAAACTAGATCGGTCAAATATTTAATTAGGCGTTTATCGCCAAAAACATGTTAACGTTGTAACGATGCGTTTATATTTATAAGTATCATTGTTAAGGAGAGCGAGAGAGAGAGAGAGAGAGAGAGAGAGAAAATAGGTAGGCAGGAGAAGATGAAGGCAATTGGCTGAAAAAATAAATATCGACGGAAGGGTTGAGGAAGAAAGATGGAGAAAAGAAGACATTTTAGTTGCGCTTTGAGAACAACAGATGGCGTCGCTCTGAATATGACGCGTGAAAGGTTGTTGGCAAAAATCGTATCAATTGGACACAGTTCGTTGCCGGCACAATACGATTCCAATCACTTTTGGCAACAGAAGGAAATTCGGTTCGACTGCATTATAATTCACAAAATAATGTGTTATTTCGCCAATCAGTTTTGATATCGGTGTTAAATTCGTTGGCTATCGAAATCTCTAAATATATATATCTATATATGGATGTAAAGTAAATCGTCCATTCATCATTTCGGGAAGTGTTCTTCAATCAGGCCTGATGACGTTCCCTTCGATCAATTTCATGAAGAAAATGGATGAAAGTCACCATTAAACCGTATCAATTGGGCAAACGATAATTTCGACGAATGCTAAACTCTTTTCTGCCAACGACAACGGTCATCTTGATCTCAACCATTCAACGAAAACCAGGAAGCAGCACCTCGGCAAATAATCATCGTCAACGAGTTAAGTATTAAAATAATTAAATTAATTGTAACTCTCTCTTTATCGCAACTTCGAAATGTATAATTTTGATCTTAATAGTAATTAAATATTGTAATTGAACTTATAAATTTCTTCTTTTATTTTAATAATTAAACGGATAAATTTACATTATTATATGAACATTTCAACGTGATGTTCCGAATGTCGTAAGCGGAAATGCTGCAACAGCCCATCTGGGTATCTAAAGCTGAAGTTTACGGAAATCGTTTGTCCAGAACAACTATGATTACGTTATAATATAATAATATACGTGCGTAGCGCCATAAGATATTAGAAGATGGCGCAGCCGAGTACGTAACACTATATTCGCAAAAGGTTCTGAAATTCCCCCCCAAAAAATCACTTTTCTATCGAAAGAAACCATTATCTGATGCTACGTACAAAAAATCGGCCTCGAACGAATGGAGCCGCCAAGCGGGCGCTCTGTCGGGTACGAGTGGACCTAACGGACGGTCAGAAAAGTCCAATGGTTGTGTCTCTTCTTCAGTTGTTTCCGTAATTGAACTAAACGATTATTCTTCTTCCGTGATGTACTCTCTTAGCAAAGATATTCCGTTCAAAATTAGTTTGAACAGTATTTAAGGGGGTTTGTCCAAGATGTGGTTTTCCGGAAGTTTAACTGCGACAGAACGGATTCTCTCTTTTATAGGAGGAGAATTTCTCGGTAGTAGATCCTCTTCGTAGGTAAGATCACTAAGTTTACTAAATTTTGTTGTTCGATCTTAGTACAAGTTTGTTGGATCTCCGCACAGACGGAACAATTTGACGGACACGGTATAATATTAACATATGTACTTGGATCTGTGGTGACATCTAATGCTGTGGATCATAAGTAGGGCCATCAAAAAATTCTTCAGTAAGTCTTGTTCGTTGGATATCTCTTTAGTAATAATAGGTATTAGTGACTGAAAGCCGAATTGCAGATTGAACTCAAAGCCAAATCTATAGTCGATTAAGAAATCATTTTAGTTTAATATTTGATGACTCAAAGCCGAATTCGATATTGAACTCAGCGCCGAATCTATAATATAATAAGTTGTTTCCTTTTTAATTATTTTCGTCGAACTCGCAGTCGGCATGATATTATATTGGACCTCACTGCTTTCGATATTCGTAATGATCGACCCTCAATCAGATTGGTTCCTTCGGAAGACGTTTCTCCAAGAGCTGGTACGAGATTGGAACTAGTAGTGTTGATGTTTGATGAAGAATTAATGATGATAGCGATTCCGTGGCTATTTATCCACTGTGTAATATTTTTAGTTAAAAAATACGAAAATGATATTTCGTTTGTGTTTGTGATAATTATTCCACGATGTAATAATTTTCACTCATAGTTTTCCACTCATTTACTATCTGTTATTTATTTTACCTCTTTATGATCGTTTCAATTAGTATTCTTATAAAAAAGAAAACTTAGGAAATTTCTGTATAAAAGCGAATTAGTTTAGCGATTCTTAGGTAAATCATTTTTTATTGTATGACCATTCCGATTGCTTCTGCCTTTTTAATAAAGAGGATTCCAATCTTTCTTCTTGTACTCAATGTCCCTTTGCTTCATGATAATGAAAAATAAATATCACGTTTTTTCATTTACAACATTAATTATCACTGCGTCCAGGGTAAGGATGCCGAAAACCCTGTTGATGAGCACATACGGCATCCTGGTGCGAAATGCATTTCTACAATATTTTGTAATATTAGAATCAAATTTAAGTGCTAGAGGGACTTTATAAATTAATTAAACCCATTAACAGTCGAGTCAATTTTTGTCCATATAAGTATTTTCAGAGCGCAAAACGTTGGATTGCAATCGCAATCACGTTGTATATATTCCCCCCCCCCCTTTTTATTTTTAGAATTAAACTTACATATTAGTTCTTATTTAATGACCGTCTTACCGAGAAATCGCAATGTATAAATATTAATTACAAGCGGTCGAGAAGTTAATCATTACATATAAACATATTGTTTATTTGTATCAATATTATGATTTCTTCTTGTACCAATAGAAAGCAATTTTTCTCGTTTGGTCTTTCTGTATGGTACAAGGTTTTCCCTATACAATTTAGTATATCGCGATTTTATTCATACGGTCTGTCTCCATAGTCGCGCTCTGTGCCACGCTAAGTTATTTTTATTATTTACATACACACATTAGTCAGATTTACTTGCCAATTTTATGCCATCTATGGCTAATCGGACAAGGCTTAGTCATCATCCCGCACAGAACGATACAAACAAATATACTACACATAATCCACACCGTCAACAGTCAGCGGCCTCTGCCGTAGCAAGCGCAACGCAAACATTGTCTTATTTTCATTCAAGACAATATTTACCAGGCGTCGACCACGAAAAAACCATTCACGGTGTCGATAACTACCGACTGATATCGATCGCAGTCCCAAACTCGTACCTTCGCCCAGCAAGGTTTCCTGAATTATCCGAAAGGAATAATAAGCAGAAAAAGTTGCTAACCACTTAACCATCGCGGTCCCATAATTATTTTTATTATTGACATCCAATTTTAAATTGAACGAAATGTATAGTACAATACACAACAATAATATAATAACGATAATACTACAAGGTCTTTCAACATAGAAAGATTTTGCTTAAAATATGAATTTCTTAATTTACTGTATTTCATTTCAGTTTATATCTTATTTGTACCTTTAATTAAATTATCAAATGCAAAAACTTCCTATTTTACATTTTCAATACTTTCTTCTAAAAAAAAAACATTAAACTTGCATTTCAAAATAGTACATTGCGTAAATATCAGAGATAACTTACCTTAAAACAAGAAATGCGCCACTAGTCGGACGGTGGGGAAGTACGGGGGCTTCAGGGTGGGGGCGAAGCCCCCCGTTAAAAAATATATAACTATATTAGTATGATATTCGAAACAAATTACCTTGATTCCGTTGTTCCCTCCTTATTGTTACGAAGAAAGTGATTATTTCTTTATTTTGCAAGGGTTTATTCAGTGTTTGTTTACATTATTATTGAAAACAATGTTGAAATTTGAAAATATTTTCGTGTGTTTCAGGTTATGCAAATGCGGCCATTGAACCGGTGACCATTGTAGCCGCGGCGCATACGACGTCAGTTCTTTCAACACGATCGCATTGGTCTCGACGCACGGTGTGATATTATCGGCAGGAGAAATTGACAGGGACACCGTGTATCTGGTGACACCGACGGAGGTTCCACCGACACCAGACACTGGCGTGAAGGCACGTGTGAGTCGCGCACATAACGCATGAGCCACACGTTCTGAAACGAGTGTCCAAGTCTGGTTCTGCGTGAAGTATTCGTGTTCGCGGTCCTCCGCCGTGGCACTGGTACACAGCTGTTTGTGCAGGGCACAACACTCTGTCCAGATCGTACGCAGATGCTCCAGTCACACTGTCAGGCGGACTTTCGTGGCAGCCTCACTCTTGGGTAAATTTGTAAATGTTTGCTGGAGTCGTACGAACGTCTCCAATTGCCGTGTCACTAAGCGATCAAAATTTACGACAGCTACCATTTCGTTACAATCCTGCATAACTTCCGAAATATTTAGTGAATGTAAAAAAAGGAGAATCTCCCATGGAAGGTTCGTGCAAAGGCGTCGAATCGCGTATAGTTGAAGTGCAAATTCGAAAAGCTGAACGACGCAACCTGTTGTTTGTCAGCAGTTGCTCCAGTGGCATGGAAGACTCAAATTCCACAAGCGCAGTTCTCGCGATATCGGATACAGAGGCGAGCGAGGTTGCGCCGAATTTGCGGGTCAATTCCGTTGACTAGCGTCGAAACTCACAGCGAGGGGCGGGCACAACCGACTATCCACGCGAAAAACCGAGGGAAAGCGTCAGCGACGCGATAATGACCCTACGTCACAAAATGGCGGCGCACCGAGTCATTTCCGATGAAAATGGCGTCGACCGCGTGCACCAGCAATGCGGCGAACTTAATCACCGCGTGCACCTTTTTCGCGTGACAGATTCCAAATTTCTTGAAAGCTCACGATGTCCTTTTTTTGTTGTTCCACTTACGCACAATGTCACTCGCGCGGGTTGCCTGAGATCCTGACAGGATCGCCAAATGTTCGAGTTAGGGTGGACTCAAAAATTCGCCCAGCACAAGGGGCCAGAAAAAATCTTAATATGATTTCGCAGGATCGGATAACGGAACTACACGGCACGAGAGTGATGATTATGGGAAAAATATGAAAAATAGGTGTCCAAAAACACTGTTTTTGTTTTCAAATGTTCACACACACACTGATTATTTTTATTTATTAATATTCGTGTAAACACGTTTATAACACAAACAGCTTTTGCGGTGCGAAACTTTCTCGGTATGGAGATACCGGATCGAAGCGTGGATCGATCTCAGAGAAAAATGCGTAAGAACGTGTTTCGAATCGTTATCGATTTCAACTAACTGCAAAATCATGCATGCACGATGAGACCGTTCTCCTAAAAGTGAATTCTGCCGACGTGCACCGAGTTTACCCGAAATTTGAGTTACATTAGACTATGGCGCCATACAATACTTGATGTGTGATACACATATGATCGCGTACTATTATTTACCTGTCGTACTCTCAGGTGGGTAGGAGAAAAGAGGGGAAAGCGTCGGTGCAGTGGACGCCGACGTCGATCCGATCCTCTCCGCCCATCGCATCGGCCTTCAAAATTCGCAATCGCAATAGCAGTCGCGGGGCGACGAGGACGGACGATTTTTGCAGCACCATACCGTAACATACCGTCCCACTTGCGACATGATAAGGCTCGCAAAGAACAAAAAATGTAGAAGTGGCGAATCCCCCACGAAAGAAATATGTAATTTTAAATATATAAATAATTATAATTTTTATAAATTAAAATATGTAAATTATATTAACATATAAGAAAACGGCAACATATTATTTTACAGTTATATATTATTTCGTGGGTGGTGGTTCATACCGTATACTGGTTTTACATACTCTTCGGAGGGCTCATGCGAGCTGGAAATGTTTTAGGCAGGCTGGGGATATGTTACGCACGCTGGGAATACTTTACGCACAGAAACGCTTTATATATTTCATGCATGAGAAGCCGAACTTCACGCACGCCGTTGTAAAAATTATATTCCTTTACCAGTCATCATTAAAAGTACTTTCTGTCAAAATTGACTCTTTTGTTACAAATTAACTTTAAGTTACTTTCCTCTTAATTGAATTTAAACACTAAAAATTTCTCATGATTAAAAGTTAAACGCTTCTTTAACATTTGCTATTTAGTTTAATTATTTTACCATTCGGCCCTCAAGGTGGGATTCCAATTTCGTGAAGGAATTGTCTCACCAATTTATTTCAAAATTAAAGAACCGGAAGAGGAAAAAGAATCGATTTTATACTTTGATATATTTTTGAAATAATTCTGTATTAACAAATAATTACATATGAAGAATGCCGATTCTCATGACCAGAACCGAAAAACGTCATTCTCTGGATAAATAAAGGAAATTATAACTAGAAATTACTGCAGAACTTGCATAATGCACACTTTATAGACTCTCAAATAATCCCGTTGAAAACGCACGGTAAAAATTGCAATAAAAAGGAATCAAACTCTTAATGTTCGCCAATCCTATACGAAGAGCCGAAAATCGCAGGGAGGTTGTGGCACTTTTCTCTCACCATTACAATCATATGGTCTCTTTAGATCTTGGTTATTCGGACAAAATTGTCGCTGCAATAAAGACTCGGAGCAATAGCATTAGTCGTATGCAATTTAATTTTTCGACAATCAGAAAATCGTAACCAACGGCAATTAACAGTTTGCGCCCGAAGAATAGTTGAATCATGTTGCGAACAATCCGTTACAAGACCTTTACAAAAAGTCGAGGAATGGTTATATATTTCGCAAATCATTGAGTTTAAAAAAAATGCTGTAATACGTTAAACGATTTAAAAAAAAATCTTTTCGGGGGGTTGCGATCCCTCGGCTTTAAGGGGGCACGTGCGGGTCGAAAATCTTAAATGGCAACATAGTTTGAGTAGAAACTAATTTGAAAAATCTTTTGGAAACGCTGCCCTCATATCTTACCATCCCCCTTAGAGGTACGTCAAAAATCGTTTACCATCTTTCATAAAACGCTATGAATAACTTCGTAATTATTCCGCTAAAAATATAATATTTTTCTTACACTGAGAAATAAATCTCCTAAACCCTAGTAAAATTTTCTTGAAACAAATAAACCATATGTTTAACTAGTCGCAAGCAAATATTTTCTTCAATACAAAAATATTCATTCAGGCAAGTACGTACATGTCAAATTAAATAAGATCTTCCCAAACATCCATAAACATCAATAATGAGGTCAGTCTGTAAAACAGCATCAGCTGTGGCTCGCCTTTTGGCATATCTGTTTATATGTATATTTATTGTTATTATGTAATTATTTTAATGAGGCCAATAAAGTCGTAATAATAATAATAACAATAATAATAATAATAACCGGCTTCGTAGCTCAGGCAGTAGCGTACTGGACTACGAAGTCGCAGGTCGTGAGTTCGATCCCCGACCTGGCAGTTTTTCGGAATTGTTTACAAGCAGCAGTTCGCGATATGTGAGACGAACCATGATGTCTGTTTAACATTTTACGAGGTGCTGTCAGACGGGAATCGACTCATGACTGACACTGCAATCACCTACCTCATGGTTTGGGGCGTGGTTGCAGTGACCTTTCACGCTGATCTGGTAGAGATTTGAGCAAAAATTTCTCACTTTTCGTACAGATTGAGCGACATAAGAAACCAATGTTGTTGTTAAAGTTATTATTAAAATAATAATAATAACAATAACAACAACAATAACAAAAATAATGGGGGCCCAAAGGGAATGATGCGTAACATAATTAATCGAACTAAATTATACGCATCAGGCGAAGATTAATTACATCGATCTCTGAACATCGCCCTCACATACTCGAGAGATATCGGTATGGAATTCGGATTGGACAAGTGTGCAGTCGTTCATTTGCACAGAGGAAGGTCAGGCTCCCATAACAACGATATGGAGCTCGTCAACGGAAATGTCATCCGCCACCTTAGCGCCGAAGAAGCCTACACATACCTGAGCATACCTCAAAGGCATGTCCAGGATGTGCAGGCTGCTAAAACCACCATCATTAAGAAATACCGGCGCATTCTCCGTCAGATCAGGTCATCAGAATTGACCGGGAGAAATAAGGTGGCAGCCACGAATATGTTGGCCGTATCACAAGTGCTCTATTCTTTTGGAGCACTGAAGTGGAACGTTGACGAGCTAAGGGATCTTGACCGAAGCACACGGAAGATGATTTGTATGCAACGTAGTTTGCATCCAAGATCTTCCGTAGAACGACTGTATTTACCCCGAAATATGGGAGGTCGTGGCCTTTTAAGCCTAGAGTGTATGCATGACCGATTGGTCCTCGAAACGGCTTGCGACGTGATTAATCGAACGGAGGATCCCCTGATGATGCTAGTACATCAGCATGAAATTCAGGGGAAGGGGGCGTTTTTGTACAACGCGGCGGAACGAGCGGCACGAAACCTCGGTCTGGTTTTCAACGTGGGACGTAGTGGTGCACAGGAGGCTGAATCAGTCATCAATCTGTGCCCAGTGCGTCTCAGGACTAACATACGGAAGGAACAACTCCGTATGTTGGAGGGAAGGTATATCGACAAGCCGTTGCATGGACAATTCTTTCGAAATGTCCAACAACTTGGCTTGTCGGCAGAGATGACCTTCTCCTTCTTAAGATCAGCCGGCTTGAAATCCGAGACCGAGGGTTTTATCTTTGCATGCCAGGATGGGGTCCTCAATACCTTAGCGTATCGCCAGAACATCTTACACCAGGCGGTACAGAGTACGCTATGTAGATTGTGTAGATATCATGCTGAGACACTAATGCATCTTTTGGCAGCATGCGCAAAATATGCAGTTTCATTATACATCGAACGTCACAATGCGGCTCTTCGAGTGCTGTATTACCATCTTCGCAGCACTTATGGTATTGATGCAACCCCAGTTTTGCCGTACGTCCCCACTAATATTGAATCCGTTGTCGGGAATGAGTAGTGCCGAATATACTGGAATTACTCATTCCCGACGAGCAGGCAAATATCAACCAATAAGCCTGACATCGTCCTTGTTGACTTCGATGACAAATCCATCTTCGTCATCGAGTTTTCTGCACCAGCAGAAACAAACATAGTCAGCAAAGAGGACGAAAAACGGATGAAATATCAGGAACTCCTGTTCGAGATTCGCAAGCTGTATCGAGGGTTCAAAATCAAGCTCGTCGTGCTGATAATTGGAGTGCTGGGAGGAATTAGACCAACTTTCCTCCATAACATCAAAAGCATTCCGGCCTGTCAAGAACATGCAAATTCCATCGCAGGCCGAATGCAGAAAGCAGTGCTGCTGGGAGCTCTCCGTCTACTGAGGTCACACGAGATCCTGTAACCACTAACCCAATGGTAGAGGGACGGGTTACAGTTGCAAACGAAATGGCCCGGTGCAGTCTGCAGCGGAGGAGATGGATATCGGAGCCACTTTTCTGCTGCAGACTGCACACGTGGATTCTGGAGGGCCAAGGGAGGTTAGGGTTTTAGTCGGTAAACCTTGCCGTTAACATCAAAGGTGAGGGAGTCCGACACACGGGGGGTTACACAACATCTTCAACCCCCTATGGTGCCTATGCATTTCCCCCCTCCGACAAAAAAAAAAAAATAGTTATAAAGACTAAATATTTATTTATTTGATTTAAATGTATAATTATTTTTTAAAAAATGTTATTAATTGGGCTAATTAAACGTTTACTTCGATTCAATAAATAAATTTCAAAGTGAACAAAATATTTTCTAAAATTAAGAAATTAAGAATGTATATTTTTCTTTTATATCCATCGATCTCTCGTTACAGTATACTATTTATTTATTAAGAGATGGACCAGCCACAGAGAGGGAAGATAGACTCGAAAGAATAGAAGAAATAAAATAACCATAATTTCAATAACGAACACACAACCAATATATATATATGTGTTATTCGATATTTTCTATAAACGTATACACATCGCTCCCAATAATAATTTTCCTTTCGTACGCTTGAATCCCGCCCTTGAATAACAAAGATTTGGCGCTTGCATGGACTTTAAAGAGAAAAATTTTAAGCACATTTGAACTAATTATGAATTACGCGAATTATGCTTATATTTGCCGGTTGTTACAATTTCAATATTTATTAAGGCACACACTGCATAACCTGGCAAGAACAAGTGAATTAAATAGAAAAGAAACGTTTCTATTCAAACGAATCTCTTTTCTGTACGATGACATATGAATTCTAAATTGTGTCTGAAAATGAAATAGAAAGAATTAAAATGAAAATGTTTTCATAATAATTTCAAAATAATTTACCCCGACCGAGGATCGAACCGGGATCTTCCGTTTACTACGCTGACGCCTTAACCACTACGCTACGTTTGCATATATATTAATACGTGATCAAGAGTAACGTATACTGAAGTGCAGAAGGCACATTGACAAATGAGTGTTTAGGTCAAACAAATATTTAAGCAATTCTTTGCAGACTTTAATAGTTACTAACAAAATAGTAAACGCAATCATTTTATGCAATTATTTTTGTAGGAAAAATATTTTAGTAGGGTAGAAACGCTAGAATCTCACATAGTCTCGACCAGGTGAAATGGGCCAAAACTACCAGATCCAGACCACATGGTCCGACCACGTGCAAAACCCCGCCTGGATTTTTGCAGTATGGTTGTGCTTTTTTAAGCTATTATATTTTCCCGATGTACATATAGTTTAATAATAAAAATTAACTAAAATGTGTACTAAAATTAAAATCTGGTTCAATTTTTAATGAGCAGTCATTTTATATTCAAAAAATAAAATTTATTTGCAAATTACGCATATATCATTTAACATGTTCTGAATTAGCCATTTCTTATTTTCAGGACTTATATTAAAAGATTCAATCACATTTTCAGAACTGTTTATTCACTTCGTTTCACTGATTCAAAGAAAACATATAAACATATATCGAAAAATACTATTATATATGTCTTATTTAAGAAGGTTATTGTTATTTTTATGATATCCAGTTTTTGAGTTTTAATAGATTAAAAATTTTACTTTTACATATTATTTGTAATAATTTTCTTTAATATAAGTTTATCTGTAATATACGGGTTATTAAATTGTAATCAATCTTATAAAAACACGTGAGTGAAGTCTTGATAAAGCAGATTGAAACGATTACATGTTTCAAAAGTATTGAACAGAATTTGATTGTTCTGAGTTTATACACGATTAGCATCGTTAAATTGATTTCATAATTCCATATTAATGCCTGGAATTGAACAAGATTAATTTGTTTCAAATATACAACACTTCAAGAAGCATTAAATCAAGTGCAAAACCTACAAGATTAAATGGTTAAAACAGTTCCGATATTAGCTATCTGTAAGAGAATTAAAATGTGAACGATTTCGACACTACATAGGCGTCGAATAATAGTAGTTTTCGATACAAGAGCGTAAAACTTTTTTCTACAAATGTAAGGGGTTGCGGGCCGAGCTGAAAGCGAGGTTCGCATTCACATTAGTACAAAAAGCAATTTCGCACATGCGAAAATATATAAAACAATATTTTATGTTGCAAGCGTGTGTAAAATGTGCCAGAAAAAAGTGAAAAATGTGTTAAATAGCATTTTACGCACACTGTAACATAAAGTATGATTGAAATGACAGCAATTAAATGGTCAGGAAACGAATTAGAATGTGAAGGGACAGAAACGACATTCAAAAGGATTAAAAACGTAAAAAATTGGTCCATATTCTAACACATTTAAAATCTAATGAATTCTCCTCTTCTTGCCGGGTAGTGACTGATTTTCTTGGATTCGGTAGGTACGTTCAAGATCTGGAGGTAAGTTCGGGAACA